>JAPKLW010002464.1:40946-70215 GCA_026898455.1 Plectranthus barbatus
TCCTTCTTTCCGAGTATTCTGTCTTACGAAATTTCGAGCATCAACAATGATCAAGAGCGATCCTGCTAAGTACGAAATGTATTTGGTAACTATTACAAGCAACCCAAAATACGGCACGCGGTACTTTTCCAGTAGTTCGAAGAAGGGTCGATTAAGTCATTGCGCAGGGCATCCCAAGACACGGTGACGCCGCCTATGCCAATGACGTCGTCGCGCAGAGCATCCACGCAGAAGCTGATGCCGGCTCTGCCAACAGCTGTTAGCACCATGCCCGAGTAGAAAACGGCCGTTTGTGTGTCGCTCAGGCACGACTCTACATTGGCTTTCAAGCACCTGCCTCCGTTGCGGTCGAGGTCCTCGAGGATATGGGGTACCGACAGAGCAACCATTCCGATTCCCTACGTAATAATGTAGCTTTATATGTTATGCTTAAAATATCTTTGGAATAAGAAGACTGAGAGGCAAGAGTTGTAGGTGCATGCTAAAAAGTCACAATCAATTGCGTTAAATAAGAATAAAAGTGTACTTTTTCATATTTAAAAGATACACATATATTCAAGATTGTAAATGGCGCTAGTTCGACGCCCCAACGCTGCCTAGCGTCTAGATTAAGGAATCGGTCGCCTAAAAAATTATTGCGTAAGAATATTTTATCATTTAAATACATTCATCAATTAATTTCTTAAGAAACTCATTTATCTTATCTCTTTTATATAGTTTTTTATACTTTCCTATTCTTTCACTATTCTCTATATACCTACCTTTACTTTTTTTAATACTCTCTTTCCAATTAATTCTCACATTTACGTCTTCCCTCTTTTCTCTTTCATTTTTTTTTTTATAACCGCTGCATTTCATCATCTTTTCTCACGACTGCCGATTAATCTGCCGCCGACAGAGTTTTCGCAGCGGGCAGGGGCCGCTGAGCACTCAGGTAAGTAAATGCAAGAATTTTGCATCATCATATTTCAAATGAATAAGTGAAGCTTATTCATATTAACAATAGGAGATGAAAGATGATTTCGAAACTCACCACAGAGGAGAAGATGGTAGAGAAGAGTGCGACAATGAAATTCCCAAAAACAGTGTCAGCCAAGAACTGCAGCAGAGATGGCAACACAAGTCCCATTCCCTCCCACAAATTCATAAAACCAGCAGCAAAAGTAAAGCTCACTCTCCACCCTTTGGTTAAGTATGCCTGCATCACGAAGAACACCCGGTGCACCAACTCGTCTGCAGCCTCCGGCTCCGTAATCAAAGAAGCCTTAAACAAACCACCTCGATCTGCAATTGTAGAAATGGGATTTTCTACTATAAAATCGTTACATAGCGAGAGATTGAAAGATTTGATTCTTACAGAAACTTGTGATCGATTTCCATTGCGCCAGCTGGAAGCAGATCGGCATTGTTGGGTGGCCTACAGAAATTTGTGTTAAAATGTTCTTGATCACAACGGTTGCGCGATAAATATAGGCTAAGTATTCCCACAATGAACAGTAATTAATCGCTTCATTTATAATTAATTAATTATTATAATATTCAAAACATTCCTTCCTATTTAAATTCATGTACGGGAATATTCAACGATAGACTCGTCTTTATGTCTTAACTATGACCCAATACGAGTTGTTGGATTAATATCAAACGGTAATCATTTGAAGGATGTTCCATCTTTTTTTTTTATACAAATATATTTATTTAAACTCACACACTCAGATATCCTCTCGTGAAAGTTTGAATCTGTGATCTTCTTGATCTTAGTAAGATACTTTCACCACTACACCCCAAGCGAAAAGAGATGATGTTCCATCTTGCGAGCTTCATTGTTTATTGAATTTACTATCAAACTTCAAATTAATATCTCGCACTCAATTTAAATTATTTTTATGTAATATATCAAATTCAAGAAGATAGGTTGGATCCAGTGAGAAAAAGTCTCATGTGAGAAAATAAGAACGTTGTTTGATTATGTTTACAATATTGCTTAATTGTGTTTTGCTCGTTGCTTAATTACAACGTTGTTTGATTGTGTTTTAATTGTTGCTCGATTATTTTATTGATTGATTGTGTTTTAGTTGTTGCTTGATTGCATATCAACCATGTTTATTTAGATCTAATAGATAAGATATTCTTTTTTTTTCTAATGGAGGGGTTTATTCTTATTTGATCTCTTCCCTTAAAGAAGATATATTATCTTTCAAACAAAATCATAATTGTATATGTTTATGAAAATAAAAACTTCAGTCAGTTCGGTTGAAAACGGACCGAAATGGCAAGAACCTACCAACCGAACCATTCTCGAAAACCGACTAAAAATCGAACCGATCATTTGCTCAACCAAATCAAATAAATCAATTCAAATCTGGTCAGTTCGGTTCCAACCGACTATGATCTATTTTTTCAATATTTTTTACACAAACAACTATAAATTCCTTATAAATTCGATTCAGATTTTAGGGGAAAGAGATTAGATTTCGGTTTAATGTTTTATTATTATTGTATATAATAGAATATAATTAATATATATTATTTAATTTATTCTATTTTAAGTTTGATCGTTTGATTCAATTTTCGGTTCTGAAAGTAAAAAAAATCTACAACCGATTAAATTGAGTTCTATTTTATTTTAGGAACCGAATATCAAACCAAAATAATTGCAACTGAACCAAATCATTTGAATTTTAATGATTCGATTGATTTTTTTGATTCGGATCGATTTTTGCACCCCTATGTAAAATATGGTATGGTTCTGCGATAAATACACCATACATACGTACATAAAAATACACAAGAATAAATAATTATACACCCAATAATGCATTGAATAAAAGTAGATGACAATTATGAGTGAAGAAATAGACGACGATTATAGAAACCACAAGATATAGAGGGCAACCATATTAAATTACATAATTGCGCCGTTTATTAAAATAAAACGCAAAATAAATGCCAGATGTCTTTTCAGGAACGTTGGATCACAATATTTGTTAGATATATTTGATAATTCATTGTATATCTATTGTATATCTTTTAGATAAATCATATCTTTCTAGCTTAGATTTAGTTAGTTTCCTATATATATGTACATTGTAAACCCTATTTGATGTGTGAGATTAATAAGATTCAATATCTTCACATGGTATCAGTCACACCTGACTAAACCCTAGTCTCTTATTTTTTCGTTCGCCATCCTCAAGCAATGACGCCATGGCTGCTGCTGTCTTTGATATTCCCACCCTCCCTCTGTCGACGATGATCCATATGGTGAATATAAAACTCACCTCTGCAAATTACTTGCTATAGCATGCACAGATCGAGCCTCTTCTCATCACCCAACACTTTCTTCCATATGTCGACGGTTCGCGCTGGTGACGGTGTAATTGCTACACTATTTCACGTTAAATTTATCAATCCAGGTTCTTTCAATTCGCTCTAATGAACATCATTTACTCGTTTGAAGGTACTTATAGCTAGGCAAGCACAAGTCGTTGAGAGTTTTTCTAACTAAGCAAAAATCATAACCAAACCTTGCATAAATGAAATAAAGCAACAATCAAAACATTTTCGATGTAACTTTCAAACTAAATCAATCAATTAACTTTGTTTAGGTAGATTGAAGTATCAAGTCCAACGATGAGAATAGAGTGAGTGTTGGTTGGATTTCAATTGTGTCAAGTTGAATCAAATCATGTTGTAAACCGTTTTTAATCCCTAGGAGATTGAGCAATCGACCCTATACTCGTTAACCCCTTGTCACGGCGAGCTAACGGTTGATGATACTAAGATTCACAAACAGCTACGTTATTGAACCCTAGACCACTCCAAATAGAACGTCAATTATTGCCCTACGACCTAGCACCGCACAGGGATTGGAATTAAAATCGTATGAATCTACATTATTCACGATGATTTCGCCCACGTGTTGGCTGCAGCGTTCACGTCAACTACATCTTAAGCTGGCTATTACCTACACCTAGGAGGTAAGGAACAAGCTCTAGTGCAATTCAAGCTCTCAAATGAAAGTAAACAATCATATTCAATACCAATTCAACACAATATCCATTTAAACAACACTCACATATGAATTTAGTTCCTCATACCTTCAATTGTGTATAAAACAATATAGAAATTGAGAGAATCCATTACAAATTGATAGGGCAAAATGATTATCTTCCTCACTTGTCTTCCTTGTATTCAATCTACCCCTTGCTCTTCCTTGATCTTCACCAAATTTGGAGGAATGTGGCCTAGATCCTCTTGATTGTGGATGGAGAGTGTTTGGAAGATGGATTTAGAGAGAATTCTCATGACGGTTATTGGAATTTTGACTAAAAGTTCTTTTAAAAATTGAAATCCCCCTTTTATAGACGAGCAAACAGGGCCTCGGATCGCCCGGTCGAAGTATGGCTCGCCCGGTCGAAGCTGGAAACTGCTAAATTGCTGAAGTTCATGTTTTGGCTCGCTCGGTCCATCCTGGCTCGACCGAGCCTGCTCTCTATAGGCATGGCTCGGTCGAATCAACAGAGCTCGGCCGAGCGAGCTCTCTGTCCAGCTTGGCTCGGCCGAGCCTGCTTCGCTCGGTTGGCCGACACCTCTAAACTCCGAAACTCTTCCCTCTGCTCCGCTCGGGCGAGCCTAACCTCCTTTGACTTCAAACTCGGGCGATTTGCCTCCAAAACTCCACCAAAAGCGCTATATTATGCTCAAGATTCATCCTACAACATTCAAAACACAAAAATACGAAAACACAACAAAAGAACAACAAAAACATAGGATATGAGGGTAAAATGGCACAAATATGCATGCTCACACATCGAAAATTAGGTCATTTTACACACATATCATATTCCCCCAAACTTGAACCTTTGATTGTCTTCATTCAAAACAAAGTAAAACATTCAATAAACCTCATGAAACAACCTCATAGCTCATCTCGATTATCTTGGCATGCTCTAATCAATCGAGATTATCACCTAACTTTGTGGCACGGTTAATGCTAACGACTTGAACCACTCATCAATTTTGGAAAAAGAAATAAAAGCACTCCCTTACGTGTTTAGGGGTTGATGAGATTCCACTCAGTCACAAGATATCGAGCACAATTTCCATAGGTTTGAAACTATTCTCACCACTATACGACAATGAGTTGGCTCCTAAAATCAAAAACGTCTTTGTTTTCGGTTATAACGTGGCTTATTAAAAGGTAGGTGGTTTTGGGCCAAAGTGACTAACTTCTCCGTTTCCCATAATCCCCAAACTTATTCTCTTCAATCCACTCCAAACCCGAGGCTTATTCATTCACAACACTTTTTTTTCTTTTTCTTTTTCTCTCTTTTCTTTTTTTCTTTTTTCTAACACCATCATTCATTCATTTCATGGTGCCTCACTTTTTCTTTCTTTTTCTTCTCTTTTTTTTCTCAAGCACCCAAAAAATTTGTTGGTGCTTCATTTTTCCAAGGATTTACATCACTCCTTCAATTCATAACTTTCATGCCTCAACAATTACAATTCAAAGATACCAAACAATTCCCAACCCAACTCTCATCTCCGTTTTCACCCTTATACACTCATTCCCCCAAATTTTGTCCTAATAATTTCAAATGAAATTTCACCATTAAGCTCAATCACGGGGGTCAAAGATATGAAAGACAAAATTAATGTTCACAACCACCTTATGCTCCCATAGTGAAAGGTAGGACTAAGAATCGATGGCCTAATATCATTTTTTAGTTACCAAACTCATGCCAAATAGATAGAGAATATATGCAAGTTCTAGATCTTGTACTCTCAATCTTGCCACTCACAAAAGATAAAGATATGACAATATCATGGCTCAAACCTCACAGCTTTTCGTCAAGTCCTATGCATTAACCACACGCAAAACTCGGCAATTCAAAAGTTCAACTAAAACATGCCTTGACAACTAGATTCCGCCCTATCATTGGTTAAGGTAAATATCAAGCTTACTAATTAAATCATGATTGAAACCTCAAGTTCTTGTTTGGGTTCATCGTACACACACAAACAAACACACAACAACCTAACAACAATCTACATGCCATGAAACAATTGTAATGAAGCCAATTGGCAAAAGAAAAGATAGAAAGCGTTACCCATCGGTTGACACGATCAAACCGCTCTTCCCACGCCTTATTCGTACCTACTACAAGTCAACACAAACACCACCAAACTATTGAGCATAAACAAGACAATTAAGTTCTCATTTCCACCGACTTCCACAAACCAAACATCAACAAAAATAAGGCAATATCCACTAGCTCCACCATTCATACCAAACCTTTCAACATATCCACAAACCAAACCAAATAGAAAGAATTAAATCTCATGCAAGCTCGCTAATAATCCATCAACATCACATTCAACCAATAAGCTCAAAATCCAAACCACATTCAAAATATCCAATCCAAGGTAAATCAAATATCATCATTTTACAATCAAATCAAATATCATTATTATTCAAACAAACTAAACTACTCAACAAGATAAGGAGATAAAAGAAGAGAAGGGTAAACCAAAATCGGTGGCTGGCACATTCCCCCCAAACTTAGTCTAGTTAGACTAAGCTTAAAAAGTAGCCAATGGTAGTCACTCACTCTTCATGCTCCAAATGCTCCCCTAGCACAAGTAAAACCAATCATTAACAACAACAAGAAACATAGAAAATTACCTAAGCAAGGATTAAATCAAAATGAAAGAAAAACGGTTGGGTTGCCTCCCAACAAGCGCTTCCTTAACGTCGGTAGCTAGACGACCTTACCACATCATCCATTATCAAAAATCTTGTGGGTTTTTAATACACCTTTCTCCCTTAATTTGCATTTATTTGGGAGCATTTTGTCTAAGGCGATCTTTCTTTCACCCCTTTCATCTCTCCAAGGAGGATTGATTATCTTGTCGAACTCAAATTGCATGAATGAGTGCTCCTTCTTTGAAGTATTCTTCAAGTCATTCTCCAACCTAATCCCCACTTCAAGAAACTCATTGATCCACTCATCCAATGCACTCACCATTCTCTCCTCAACCTTTTTTACTTCCCAAGCTGACATTCCCCGCTTAAACCTATCCTCATACTCTTTGCTTATGTTCGGCTCTCCCTCTTCTATGAATTGTACCAATGTCGGTGTTGTTTGAATCTCCTTAGGTGAAAACTCCTCAATTCTACCTCCTTCAATGTTCTTCACCGTCTCCTCGGTACCTTCCTTCATGAGCTCTTCTTGATGAACACCCATTATCTCTTCACTAATGATTTCTCCGGTTTCCTCCTTCTCTTTGCCATCTCCTAATGTTTCCTCGGGTTTCATCTCTATACTCGCACTCTCATCCTTCTCCATACTTTCAAATATTTGTGCCGGCTCCTTGATATCTTCATTTACCTCATCAACTTGAAGTACTACTTCTCTTTCCCTTGTCGGTTCATCTTCTTTCTTCACCTCCATTTCTCGCTTTTTCTCATGCTCTTTCCTTGATCTTTTCAACAATTTAAGTTCTTCTTGCATGAGCTCTATTTGTCTCCTCCATAAATCATTCTCGTGAGATTCCCTTACAACATTCACCGTTTGAGAAGCTCTTACCTCCTCCGGCCATTGATTACTACATTCAAACATTTTCTCATACCGTTTCGGATAGGCATTCGCGGTCTTTGTCTTTGCATCATGAGGTCTCTCATCTCCTCCAATTGCCTTTGCACATTAATAAGTCTCTCCATGTTAGTAGGGCTGGCAATTTCTGACACGACACAAACCAGCACGATAATAATTGGGTTAAACACGACACGATGCGACACAACACAAACACGATGAAACACGACACGACACGAACACAATAATTATCTATTAAGAACCTGAAAATTACAAGTTTAAACGATAATTACCTGTTAACACGAAAAGATAATTACCTGTTAACACGATATTGACACGAATCTAGCACGAACACAACACGAACACGACACAAACACGAGAATCTTGTAAGAAATAAATAATGGGTAACACGAACACAACACGAACACGACATAATTATTGGATAACACAATTTATTATCATATAACACGACCTGACACGAACACAACACAAACACGACACAAAATCTTGTGTTCTTAACGGGTCGACACGATAACGACCCAACACGCACAAATTGTCAGCCTTACATGTTAGACACCTACAAAAGTCTAACAACCTCAAAGTAACACAAATAAATCAACTAACAACTAATCAAACAAAAGTTAGTGTTCACCTAGACAATTTAAAAAATACCTAGCATACACTTCTTCAAACTTTCAATAATTTCACTAGACCTACTGGAAGATTCCCCGGCAACGGCGCCAAAAACGTGGTGACGGTGTAATTGCTTCACTATTTCACGTTAAATTTATCAATCCAGGTTCTTTCAATTCGCTCTAATGAACATCATTTACTCGTTTGAAGGTACTAATAGCTAGGCAAGCAAAGTCGTTGAGAGTTTTTCTAACTAAGCAAAAATTATAACCAAACCTTGCATAAATGAAATAAAGCAACAATCAAAACATTTCCAATGTAACTTTCAAACTAAATCAATCAGTTAACTTTGTTTAGGTAGATTGAAGTATCAAGTCCAACAATGAGAATAGAGTGAGTGTTGGTTGGATTTCAATTGTGTCAAGTTGAATCAAATCATGTTGTAAACCGTTTTAATCCCTAGGAGATTGAGCAATCGAACCTATACTCGTTAACCCCTTGTCACGGCGAGCTAACGGTTGATGCTACTAAGATTGACAAACAGCTACGTTATTGAACCCTAGACCACTCCAAATAGAACGTCAATTATTGCCACACGACCTAGCACCGCACAGGGATTGGAACTAAATCGTATGAATCTACACTATTCACGACGATTCCACCCGCGTGTTGGCTGCAACATTCAAGTCAACTACCTCCTAAGCTGGCTATTACCTACACCTAGGAGGTAAGGAACAAGCTCTAGTGCAATTCAAGCTCTCAAAAGAAAGTAAACAATCATATTCAATACCAATTCAACACAATATCCATTCAAACAACACTCACATATGAATTTAGTTCCTCATACCTTCAATTGTGTACAAAACAATATAGAAATTGAGAGAATCCATTACAAATCGATAGAGAAAAATAATTATCTTCCTCACTTGTCTTCCTTGTATTCAATCTACCCCCTGCTCTTCCTTGATCTTCACCAAATTTGGAGGAATGTGGCATTGATCCTCTTGATTGTGGATGGAGAGTGTTTGGAAGATGGATTTGGAGAGAATTCTCGTGACGGTTATTGAAATTTTGACCCAAAGTTCTTTTAAAAATTGAAAATCCCCCTTTTATAGACGAGCAAACTGGGCCTCGGATCGCCCGGTCAAAGTATGGCTCGCTCGGTCGAACCTGTAAACCGCCAAATTGCTGAAGTTCATGTTTTGGCTCGCCCGGTCCATCCTGGCTCGACCGAGCCTGCTCTCTGTAGGCATGGCTCGGTCGAGCCTGCTGAGCTCGGCCGAGCGAGCTCTCTGTCCAGCTTGGCTCTGCCGAGCCTGCTTCGCTCGGCCGATCGACCCCTCTGAACTCCGAAACTCTTCCCTCTGCTCCGCTCGGGCGAGCCTAACCTCCTTTGACTCCAAACTCGGGCAATTTGCCTCTAAAACTCCACCAAAAGCTCTATATTATGCTCAAAACTCATCCTACAACATTCAAAACACAAAAACATGTAAACACAACGAAAGAACAACAAAAACATATGATATGAGGGTAGAATGAAACATGCACGTTCACACATAAAAAATTAGGTTATTTTACACACATATCACGCGCCCAGCCCCTGCTCGAGATATTACCGATGCCGCTGGCCGTTTGTCGCCCAATCCTGAGTATGCCAAGTGGTATTCTCAAGATCAGCTTATAAAATTATTCTTGGTGTCCACTCTTACCAAAGAATCCATGGCCACGATCATCGGCTGCAGATCCTCGTATGATGTATGGACCGCCCTATCTCGCGCTTACAGTCACGCCTCCAAGGCGCAAGAGTTGAGTCTCAAGGATGACTTACTCTCCCTTAAGCATGGTGACAGCTCCGTTGCCGAATACGGGCAACGCTACAAACACTTATGTGATCAACTTGCGGCTATTGGACGTACCATTGACGCATTGGACAAATCCTACTAATTTTTACGCGGTTTGGGACAGGCTTTTACTTCATTCACCACTGCTCAACTAGCTATGGAGCCTCTTTCGAACTTTAACACAATTCTTGCTCGCGCTATCAATCACGAGCTATTCATGAAGTCCTCCTATGCCAGTCTGGCATCCACTACAGTGGCATTCGCTGCTTCACAAACAACTCGCAATTCACAGCAATTCGGATCTCGCGGCAAATCATAGAACAATCGCAACCAACCGACGTCGTTCAAATAACAATCATCGACGCCTTTGGTGTTACTTTTGCAGAGAAGCGACTCATGATGCCTTTGTTTGTCCTCACCGGTTTGATTGATCTTATGACAGGTCTTCTCGTCCCCCTCCTACGGAAAATCTTGCAGACACCTTCGCCGCTAGTTGCTCGCTTTCGCAACCGACTATCTTTGACTAGTATGTTAACACCGGTGCTTCTGTCCATATTGCTGCCGACTCCTCCAATCTGGATGATGTTTCTGAGTATTCTGGTACCGACAAAGTGACTATTGGTAATGGTGCTCGTTTATCTATTACTCACACTGGCTCTTCTTATTTATCTCGTGATGTTCATTTATCTAATATTCTTGTTGTGCCTGGCATCACCAAGAACTTACTCTCTGTGAGCAAACTGTGCAGTGATAATCCTGTAACTGTTATATTTACTGACTTTGGATTTCGTGTTCAGCATCGGGACATCGGGCAACTAATCACCACAGGTAGCCGCACTCATGACTTGTACGTGCTGGATTCCAAGCCTCTTGCCCTCACCGATGATTCTTCGACCAAGCCACCGCACGCCTCCTTCAATCTGTGGCATTCACGCCTTAGACATCCGACACAAGCAATCATACGTTTATTAGCTAAATTGAATTTTGTTTCAGTATCTTCTTTTCCAAACTCTGCTATTTGCAATGCTTGTCAAATTGTGAAAAATAGTAGTCATTTGGTATTTTCTAATTCAAATAAACGTGCCTCACATTTGTTGGATTTAATTCACTGTGATCTATGGGGTCCAGCTCCTGTTGCTTCATCTTCTGGGTTTCGATATTATGGTATTTTTATAGATGATCATTCCCGGTTTTCTTGGTTCTATCCTATGCACGCAAAGTCTGATTTTTGTGATATATTCTCTCACTTTCAAGCTTTGGTTGATAATCAGTTTTCTTGCAAGATCAAGCAATTTCAGAGCGACGGGGGAATAAAATTTACAAACTCCAGGCTCCAATCCATATTCTCCAAATCCGGCATTCATCACTTAAAGTCTTGCCCTTATACCCCTGCCCAAAATGGTCGGGCCAAGCGTAAGCATCGCCATATAACCGAAATAGGTCTAACCCTCCTCTTTCACTCCTCCACTCCCCTATCCTATTGGGTTGAAGCCTTTAGCACAGCCGTTTACATCATAAATTGCCTCCCTACACCCGTGCTGAATCAACTATCACCCTATGAACTTGTCTTCTCCCGGCCTCCATCTTTTACCTCCTTCCACCCTTTTGGTTGTAGAGTCTACCGTGCCTCTGAGATTATGCCAAACATAAGTTCCAGCCACGTAGTCTACCATGCATCTTCTTAGGTTATAGTCCCTCCCATAAAGGTTTCTGTTGTCTGGACCCATGCACGTCGCGAATTTATGTCACTCGGCATGCCCATTTTGACGAATTCCTCTTCCCTTTTGCCTCGGCTGGCCCTGCTATTTCGCCTTCTTCCTTATCCATCTCTGATTTTCTCAGCACTTCCTCGGCATCTTCCCATTCTCCATCGGAAAAACCTACCTCTACATCCCCTCCATGTCGTTTATGTCCAAGTGTCGAGCCTCCTCCAGCTATTCATGTCGAACCAACTGCCAACCCGCCTCCTGAGCCTCCGGTAGTTCAGCTTGAAATTCTGGCTCCCATCGTCGCTCCACCGGTTCCACAAATCGCTGGTCGCACACATTGCAAGCAGACACGGGCCCAATCCAGTATTTTCAAGACTCTGTATCCTATTGATATTACTTATGTCTCTGCTTATTCGGCTTTCACAGCTTTATCTGAACCTCGTGGTATAAAGTCTGCTCTGAAAATACCAGCTTGGAATCAAGCCATGTATGAAGAATTAGAGTCGTTGCATGCAAATAAGACGTGGGTTCTTGTACCACGTCCCCAAAATGCCAATATTATCGGATCAAAATGGGTCTATCGAACCAAGTTCTTGGTCGATGGCTTGGTCGATCGTTACAAGGCTCTCCTAGTTGCTCAAGGGTTTAGTCAGCTTCCTGGATTTGACTTTACTCACACTTTCAGCCCTGTTGTCAAGGCTTCTACTGTTCGCATTATCTTATCTATTGCGGTTATGCATTCATGGTCTTTGCATCAATTGGATGTTAAAAATGCTTTCTTAAATGGCAATCTGACCACTACTGTTTATATGGAACAACCTCCTGGTTTTGCAGATTCCAAACATCCGGACTATGTGTGTTCTCTCAAGAAAGCTATATATGGTCTTCGACAAGCTCCTCTTGCCTAGTATCAAAGGTTCCAAACCTTTCTTTTATCTCTTGGATTTCTCTGCAGTGCTTCGGACACTTCCCTCTTTATTCTCAGACACAACTCCATTCTTATCTATTTATTGGTTTGCGTGGATGATATTATTATTACGGGTAACAATTCTGATGCCATTGCTCATCTTCTTCGTCGCCTAAATGGTGAATTTGCCACCAAAGATCTTGGTAGACTTGGGTATTTTCTCGGCCTAGAGGTTTCTTATCCCTCTGATGGTTTATTCTTGTGTCAGATGAAGTATGCTCACGACATATTAAAGCGTGTCGAGCTCCTCAACGCAAAACCTGTGTCGACACCTCTCCAACCTGGTGCGACGTTTACCAAGGACGGGGATCTGTTTGATGATCCCACACTATATCGCTCTCTAGTAGGTGCTCTGCAGTACTTGACGATTAGCAGACCGGACATTGCCTATTCTGTGAACACCGTCTGTTAATTTCAACAATGCCCCACCGTCGATCATTTTCAAGCAATTAAAAGGATTCTGCGTTATATCAAAGGTACTCTCTCGCGGCTCTCTTCATCTCCTCGCATATTCTGACGCCGACTGGGCAAGGTGCCCGGACACTCGACGTTCAACTTATGGCTATGCAGTTTTTCTGGATCCTAATCTTGTTTCTTGGAGTGCCAAGAAACAACCGACAGTTTCCCGCTCTAGCTGCGAATCCGAGTATCGTGCGATAGCTAACACGTCCACATAACTCGTCTTGATATCAAACCTTCTTCGTGAACTTCATATGTTGCCTCAGTCAATACCAAAATTGCTCTCAGACAATGCAAGCTCGATTTTTCTAACTCAAATTCCAGTTTTGAACAAGCACTCCAAACACATTGATATCGACTACCACTTCGTTCTTGAATTGGTCGATTCAAAATGATTTAACTACCGAATTTGTTCCTTCTGAGTCACAAGTGGCATATTTCTTCACCAAGAGTCTTGGACGTCCATTATTCGAGAAATTTAGATACAAGCTACGCGTCTCATCTTCGCCGAATGCTTTGCTTGCGGGGGGGGGGGGTGTTAGATATATTTGATAATTCATTGTATATCTTTTAGATACAACATATCTTTCTAGCTTAGATTTAGTTAGTTTCCTATATATATGTACATTGTAAACCCTATTTGATGTGTGAGATTAATAAGATTCAATATCTTCACAATATTGAACAATGACAAATATGGTCACAATTCATACTTAAAGATGAGTTTATAAAAAAAATATAATTATAGATATGTATAGGCTAAGTAGCAAACAATTTTTGAAGTTATCTCATATTCAATATACTATATATACCTTCCTCAGATTTGGAGTTTCTACTTTTCTAGCTTTTTCTTAAGAGTATCTACATTCACAATCCTCCTAAGATATTCTATATAAGTTTCCAAACTATTACAATTTTTCATAAATTTAGTATAGATTATCCATTTTTTTCAATTAAATAACCAAACTATCATACAATAGAAATATAAGATTGGATAATTAATCAAAGAAAAATGACTATGCTAATTGGAATCCCATGTCGTTAAATAAAACTTCCACCTGTATTTTTTGCTAGTCTATTATAAAAATGCCTGTTATCAAAATTACTTTGTGATATAAAAAAAATTATATAGGTAGAATTTTCGTAGAATAGGTGGCCGTCATAAATTTAAATGACATGAACTTTGGGCGAGCATAGTCTGCTTTTCCTCGTCGGAAAAAAAATCCGATCTTATATTTGTATAATTTATAATAGTTTGGCTATTTATTCAAAAAAAATACTCCTTCGGCTCACGTAATTAGTCTCATTTTGACCGGACACGATAACTAATTTTTGCGAATGTAGTGAAATTAATATTTATTGATGTGAGCGGATATTTTTCATTTTAGAAAATGAGACAGACGAAGTCTTACTAAAAAAATTTGAGAATTATCAATTAAGGACTCAAAAAAGAGTTTAATTATTGATTTAGGATCCAAAAAATGAACTCTCAATTCAGAACCTGAAAAATCATACAATTCTCAATTCAGAATCTTTCCAATAATGAGTCGATAGTTAAATTATCTTTCGGATCTTATATTAATAATTCTAAAAAAAAATCTATACATGTGATATAGTGACACCACTAAATACTTCCATTTTCTTGTTTTTATTACAACTAAATCTTCTAGATATTGTTAAAAAACTTAACTTGGTATGCATGGTTCAATAGGAGACAGCAGAGAAATTCAACAGCAGAATTATATGAATTAGCTAGCGTTGAGGTTTGAAATGTACCGGATACGGAGCCCCGAGAACTTCACAAGAAAATCGCAGAAAATAAAGAATAAAGCAAAAAAAAATCAATAAGACAAGTTCGAATATCTAAACAACCGTATCTAATTAGTACGATGAGGATGAGTCCCTCCCCTAAGGGTCAACAAATAGCGTGAGCTTTCTTAATAATAATCAGGATTGAATTGAGTCGCATGTGTGTAAGTGCCTGTGAAAAGCTAGATGCCGCGAATCGGCGTACAAGGGAGATATTTATAGGGGTTAACAGTCTAGGGTTCTTTCTAGGGTTTCCGCGGACTTCGCTAGGGCGTTCGGTGGCGACGTCCAGGACTGTCGGGGCCGTTGGGCAAAAAATTTGTTGGTCCTCCCCGAAAATCTTGCAAGTGCATCTTTATCAGCTCGTTACTCCCTTTTTACTGTTAGGTGACCGTTGGGCAGTTCGATATATGCCCGTAGAACTTGCCCTTCAGCTATCAAACTATTTTCCTTGATGATCGAATAGCTCCTGGTCGAACTGCTCCATTATTTTCTCGCGGGTTGGTCTTTCTGCTGGACCTGCGCAAATGATTAGTTGGGCTGCGTGCTGGGCCTCTTAAGTGGGTCGTTTGAGTTTGAGCCCCAACAATAGGCCCTTCGGCTCAGCGGGGTGCATTTTGCAGAGTTCAGTGAGTCGAATATAGTGACCAAACTCACGATTGTATCGCGGTCTGCGCAGTGGGTTGATTTTCCCAGATTTTGGCCCTTCGAACTCCTCAGAGGGATGTTCGGAACTCTTGGGGTGCCCGGGGGCACCTCCCCACTTGGGAAATCGATTCCTCTATGGGCCGGTCTGCAGGGATTTATCCGTGAACCGAATCACAAAATCAAAATAAACCGGATCGATTTATGGTTCATTGTTCACAATGCCAATTTACAAAACCCTAGCATGCTCCTATGAATTTAATGCGTGGATAATAGAGATTACCTTAATTCCGTAGTCTCTGTACCGATATTTCGCGTTTGAATTCTAATACTTGAATCAACCACGCAATATTAATCAAATCCGCGGAAAAAGAAATTAGACAAATTCTAATTTCAAGATTTAATTAAAGAAAAGAGAAGAAAAGAATCTGTTCTCCATATTATATCTTCAGGGCTGTATCCCAATGCTGTTCAGATCTGCTACTGGTGAGGATTCCACAGATCTGTGATGTGTAGGCCAGAATCGAAATTCTCCTCCCTCTACACACAGTGTGCGCCGCCCCCTCTCTCTCTACCCTAGGGTTTCAACTGATTCGAATTATCACACAAGTGGCTTAGGGTTTCAGAGAGAGAGATGTCTATTTATGGACCTACGTTTTTAACCCTAATGGGCTATTGGGCTCCTTTCAGCATATATAATTAGGCCAGACCTGGGACCTAATGCAAATAATAAAGTAGGCCTATAAATTAATTAATTACCATGTCCACAACCCAGGACACAATTAATTAATTAATATTAATTCTTTTTCACCACAGAATTAATACTGACCTACCCCTTTATTACCACGTTATGAGAACGGGCTGCATTTAACTGAGAATCCCCATACTTAAGGTTACCGGACATTCATTAATTAATTCGAGCCTCTGACGAGCTCTACCTACAATTAATTAATATCTTATTATTCCTGAGTAGTACCACTCAATCCTTATCACTCGTGCCTGAACTTAATCAGCCTGCAGGACTTGGCACGATGAATGTCTTTGAGCTCCTCAGGGAATGTCCCTATCCTATTACACGGATATGGTTACATAAACCCAGTCTCAGGCAGTACTACACGAACTGCTGTTACCCAAGATGCGGATATACGAGCACGTTACTTAGGCTCTCCACCATGGCAAGTCAAAGCAACAGTCAATCCGTGCAAACCCCTGAACCTTCGTTAGGGTTTAGACTTAATCAAGAACGAGATATTGTATTCGCTAATGTCAGACAATCGAATACACCTCAGTGCGGTCCATCAATACGCCACCCCGCGTACCAGCATGTCAAGTAACCAAGACGGACTACTTATTCCAACAATGCCGCAACCATTTTGACAGACGTATCCTCATACACTGTCTCGGCTGTGATAACATTTATGTATCACTAGGTCAAGTGATCATACTGTCTTCCGCGATCTACAACACGCCGTATGATCGTCTCTATCGGTGAGACAAGAGGATACCATTGTTACATACATGTAAGTTTGTTTGACAGATAGGAGAAACAAACCGTTGTATACTCATTGTAATAAATTCTTTCTGTATACAAAACCCATCAATCTCTCACTTATACTCAAAGCATAACTAAGCTATTACAGAGTATACAGTGCGTCTATCTATCCTGCGATCTCGTTAACCACTGTCAGTGGTCGGCATCCACCTCAGACCCAGCTCACGAATATGTCTTTCGTAAACTTTCTGCGGCAAGCTCTTTGTAAATGGATCAGCAAGGTTGTCTGTAGTGTCAATCTTCTTGATCAGCACATCGCCCCTCGATACGATTTCTCGTATGATATGGTACTTTCTCTCTATGTGTTTGCTTGCCCTGTGAGACCTCAGTTCGTTTGAGTTCGCCACTGCACCAGAGTTATCACAATAAATTGTGATGCTCCTCGGCAAAATCAGAATCACGTCCAACTCTAAAAGGTAGTTCCTGAGCCATACCCCCTCTTTCGAGGCTTCGGAGGCGGCGACATATTCTTCCTCTTTGGTGGAGTCAGCAATGGATTTCTGCTTTGCACTCCTCCAAGATACAGCTCCACCTCCCAAGATAAACACATATCCCGAGGTCGATTTCTTCTCATCCTGGTCCCCTTGGAAATCCGAGTCTGTATAACCCACAGGGCACAAATCCTCACATTGATAAACTAGGCAGTAATTCCTAGTACTCTTCAAATACTTGAGGATGTGTTCTACCGCAGTCCAATGCGTCTGTCCAGGGTTAGACTGATATCTTGCTACCATACCAACGGCATAACAGATATCTGGCCTGGTACACAGCATTGCATACATGAGGCTGTAGGGTTTTCCCGTGAACCGAATCACCAAAACCAAACTGAACCGGATCGATTTATGGTTATTGTGCATAATTAAATACATAATAAATCCTAGCATGCTCCTATGAATTTAATGCGATATTATGGATTTTAGGAATTACCGTTATTTTGTCGAGTCTGATCCGATCTTTTGCATTTGAATTCCAAACTTCAATTCAACCACGCAATTCAAATTTATCTGCGGGACTAGAAATTAGAAAACTAATTTCTAAGAATAAATTCGAAATAAAGTAATTGAGAAAGAAGAAATTCTGTTCTCCAGATCAGGTCTTCAGATCTGTATCCCAATGCTGTTCAGATCTACTACTGGTGAGGACTCCGTAGATCTGTAATCTGAGCAGGACCAGAATCGAAATTCTCCTCCTTTTCATCCCAAAGTCGGCGCCCCTCTCTCTCTCTAGGTTTAGTGTGTTTCAACTGTCATACAACTTATGAGAGAGAGCTATCTATTTATAGACCTAGGGTTTTATCCCAAATGGGCTCTTTGGGCTCAATTCAGCATATTTAATTGGGCCAGACCTGGGACCTAATGCAAATAATAAAATGGGCCAATAAATTAATTAATTCCCATGTCCACAACCCAGGACACAATTAATTAATTAATATTAATTCTTTTTCACCACAGAATTAATACTGACCTACCCCTTTATTACCACGTTGTGAGAACGGGCTGCATTAATTGAGAATCCCCATATTTAAGGTTACCTGGACATTTATTAACTAATCGGAGCCTCTGACAAGCTCTAGCTATAATTAATTAATATCTTATAATTCCTGAGTAGTACCACTCAAACCTTATCACTCGTGCCTGAACTTAATCAGCCTGCAGGACTTTGGCACGATGTATGTTATTGAGCTCCTCATGGAATGTCCCCATCCTATTACTCGGATATGGATACCTAAACCCAGTCTCAGGCAGTACTACACGAACCGCTGTTACCCAAGATGCGGATATACGAGCGCATTGTATTGGCTCTCCACCATGGCAAGTCAAAGCAACAGTCAATCTGTGCAAACCCCTGAACCTTCGTTAGGGTTTGGACTCAATCAAAATGAGATCTTGTATTTGCTGATGTCAGACAGACAAATACATCTCAACGGTCCATCAATACGCCACCCCTTGCTTACTAGCATGTCAAGTAACCAAGACAGACTACTTATTCTGACAATGCCGCAGCCACCCGGACAGTCGTATCCTCATACGCTGTCTCGGCTGTGATCATATTTATGTCTCATTAGGTCAAGTGATCATACTGTCTTCTGTGATCTACAACACGCCATATGATTGTCTCTATCGGTGAGACAAGAGGATACCATGTTCATACATGCAGTTTGTTTAATAGGTAGGAGAAATAAACCGTTGTATACTCATTATAATAAATGCTTTCAGTATACAAAACCCATCAATCTCCCACTTATACTCAAAGCATAACTAAGCTATTACAGAGTATATAGTCCGTCTATCTAACTTGCTATCTCATTAACCACTATCAGTGGTCGGCATCCACCTCAGACCCAGCTCACGAATATGTCTTTCGTAATCCTTCTGGGGCAAGCACTTTGTAAATGGATGAGCAAGATTGTCAGCAGTGTCAATCTTCTTAATTTGCACATCACCCCTCGATACGATTTCTCGTATGATATGGTACTTTCTCTCTATGTGTTTGCTTGCCCTATGAGACCGCGGTTCCTTTGAGTTTGCTACTACACCAGAGTTGTCACAATAAATTGTGATGCTCCTCGGCAAACTCTGAATCACGCCCAACTCTAAAAGGTAGTTCCGGAGCCATACCTCCTCTTTCGAGGCTTTGGAAGCGGCGACATATTCCGCCTCCATGGTGGAGTCAGCAATGCATTTTAGCTTTGAGCTCCTCCATGATATAGCCCCACCTCCCAGGGTAAACACATATCCTGAGGTCGATTTCTTCTCATCCTGGTCTCCTTGGAAATCCGAGTCCGTATAACCCACATGGCACAAATCCTCACCTTGATAAACTAGGCAAAAATTTCTAGTTCTCTTCAAGTACTTGAGGATATGCTTTACAGCAGTCCAGTGCGCCTGTCTAGGGTTAGACTGATATCTTGCTACCATGCCAACGGCATAACAAATATCAGGCCTGGTACACAACATCGCATACATGAGACTACCCACCGCTGAAGCGTATGGTACAAGACTCATATCGTCTTTTTCCCATTGTGTCTGAGGACACTGCTCAATAGAAAGACGAACGCCATGTCGGAAAGGTAGCATACCTTTCTTGGCGAGTTGCATGTCGAACCGGGCAATCACAGTATCCACATAGGATGCCTGGGATAAGCTCAACATTCTTCTCTTACGATCTCGTAAGACCTTAATCCCAAGAATGTAGCCAGCTTCACCCAAATCCTTCATTTAGAACTGTTCGGATAACCAAACCTTGATCTCTGACATCACTCCCTCATTGTTTCCAAATAGGAGTATTGATAAACACTCATTTTGCGCATTTTACTGATGTGGATTTGCTCACTTTTGACCTTAGATTGGACTACTACGTGGTGTTTTATACATTATCCATTTTCTTTTAGAAATTATTACGTTTGGTCTGGTTTGTGGTTGTTTATGCAGATTTCACGCACATTTGAGCTGTTTACAAGGATTGACCAAGTACTCAGGGGGCTAATCGATGCTAGCTTGCATCGGGAAGAAGAAAGAGTTAGAAAATACTGAAGAACACACTGAAATCATGTTCGAGACGGAATCGGCGACCCAAATGACACAACCAGCGACCGCCGGTAATGTAGATGGGTCGCCGGTTGTGAAAGTCGAGCCTTTTCTCACGGCTCAATATCGGCGACCCGGTGACACATCCGACGATCACCGGTTATGCAGATGGGTCGCCAGTTCTGCATTTTTCTCCGTCAGCTTCGAAGCACGATCGGTAACCCACGTGCATAGTCGGCGGTCGCCGATCGGGCGGTCCAGATCGCCGTTTTGTCGTGATTTGACGTATTCTAACGAATCTGAAGCCCAAAACCATATCTTTTGGAGATTTAAAGAGCCCCAACTATAAATAGGAGGTCCCTGAACGTGAATAAGGTTCCTTTTTCCATTTTTCTGAGATCAGAAGCATAGAATTGCTAGCAAAAGCAAGGGAACTTGAAGAGCACTCCAGGATTCGAAGATTGAAGACTCTACGGGTTTTTGATTTCTATGTTTTCTGTTATTGTGACTCTTCATCTTTTTGTTTCTCTAGAACTTAGCATGATTGGCTAAGTTTATTCATGGATTCTAGGGTTTGAAACTTTGTATTTATTCATTCAACAATTTATGTGATTCAATGTTCCTGTTCCATTGATGTTCTAATTTTATTTGGGATTTTCATGAATTGCGAGATACTGGCCATAGATTGATATTTGAATTGGTAGTTTTTGAACCGAGAGGTCTAGGTTATCAATTAAGATGCAAATAAATTAGATTTATTAGAACAATTGTCCGAGAGGAAATTGAACTTTTAAAGGGTTTTAAAAATCTAAGGTTTTATCAAGAGTAAAAGTCTTTTGTATGTCCAAGAGGAATCACTTGATCTTTTATTTCCACGTTATGGTTTAGAGTCCGAGAGGATCACCTGATAACATATATGCGATTAACTCACATTTTTGGGAATTAAATTGGGATTGAATTACACAGAGAGTTGTTTGATTGTTATTCAAAGTGGATTACACTGGAATCCTATTTTCTCATAAGTTTTCTAAAATCATTAATTGATCTTTATTTTATTGTTGCTTTAAAATCATTGCTAGTTTAAATAAAAACCAAATCTCTTTTCTGATTCGCCTAGATAGTAGTATGGTATCTACGTTTTAGTGCTTGGTTATATTTCGAGACTGCAGTCCTTAAGATTCGATAAATTATTACTTGCCCTCTGCAGTGGTCTGTACAACGCGCTATCAAGTTTTTGGCGCCGTTGCCGGGGACTGCATAGATTTATAATTGACACTAATCCTGATATTACGCTAATTACTCTAGGCTTTATTTTACGCACATTTATTTTTCAATTCTGTATCTTTTCCGTGCCATTCACTGTCTATTTCCTTGCAGGTAGTATATGCGAACCAGGTCAAAGGGTCCACCTCCTGAACCTTTAGATCCGGAGATCGAATCCACCTGCCGAAGAAACACTGCGCGAAGAAAGTTAGCGTTCACTATGGCTGACGATCAGGCGGCACAGATAGCTGAGCTGCAGAGGCAGCTGCAAGAAATGAACCTAAGACTTCAAGAGCATCAGGGTCCTGAAGTACCTCGACCACCTACCATCGATGAGATGTACGAGCCGATGACTGATAGGCATCGTAATGCAGATTTTGGGCTGAAGGTGGATACACCGAACATCGAGCTGAAGACTGGTCTGATACACACAGCTCAACAGAATCAGTATGGGGGATTACCAACCGAGGATCCTCATTTACACATTCAGAGGTTCCTTCTACTGTGTGATACAGTTAAGAAGAATCAGGTGCCTATTGACTATGTCCGATTGCGCCTGTTTTCTTTCACACTGCGCGACAGAGCACTATCGTGGTACATGACGCTGAACTGCAATGAGATCTCAACATGGGAGGAACTGTGCAAGCTGTTCTTGATCCAGTTTTTCCCACCCAACAAAACTATTCAGTTACAGCCTCAAATTTCACAATTCAGACAGTTTTCTGGAGAGTCACTGTACAAGGCTTGGGAGCGCTTCAAGGATCTCTTGCGCTCCTGCCCTTGCCATGGTTTTACTGAGAAGCAGCAGATGTGTCATTTCTACAAAGGACTGGACAGGGAGACCCAGAAGCATGTGAATGCTTCAGCTGGAGGGTCACTGACTGCTAAACCGCCACAGGAAGGGTTAGCTTTACTCGAAGTGATGGTGAAAAGCGAATACAACTGGCCAGCAGACAGGGGAGATCACAGGATAGCAGCAGTTGATGACACTGGAGACATAGCTGCTGAGATCAAGTTGATGAGGAAAGAAGTGGCTGCTTCCATTAAATTACTGGAGACCCGCGTTGCTAAGTTGGAAAATAACCTCCCTCAACAAGGTTATGAGCAGGTTAATGAGATGCAAATGGAGGATGCACACTATGAGAACCAGAGAAACTTCCACAACTATCGGGGGTATCCATCGGGGAACATGGTGTATCATCCCAACAATCGGAATCATCCCAACTTTTCTTATGGGAATCCGAACAATGCCCTGCAGCCCCCACCTGGGTTTGCTGCAAATCATGGAGCAGCAAATGCGACAAAGGAGCCGAGCATGAGGGAACTCCTGACACAATTCATCGCAGTCTCCAATGCTAAGTCTACGAAGACAGACGAAGAAATTTCTCAACTGCAGACTGGCATGGGTGAGATGGGAAAGCATTTGAAGCAGATCGACACCCAAATTTCCCAAATCGCTAATGCGATTGGTAACCAGCATACCCCTGGGCAGTTCCCTAGTACTACTGTGGTGAACCCAAGAGATCACTGCAATGCCATTACTACCCGCAGTGGTAGAGGTTATGAGGGGCCATCTATGCCCACTAATTCGCCTGTGCAACCTGAAGTTGCACAGCCTGCTGATGTTCATCCTGAAAAAGAACAAGTTCAAACAAGCAAGGGTACTTGTCCCGAAGACAGTACCAAACCTGCTCCTCCTATCCCTGTTCCCTTTCCACAGAGATTCGCTAAGAAGCAGAAGGATGAGAGGTATAAGAGATTCTTAGAGCACATGAAGAAGATTCATATTAATCTCCCTCTCATCGAAGTCGTACAAGAGATTCCTGGGTATATGAAGTTTCTGAAGGACATGGTTACCCAGAAGAAGCCCTTTGGAGCATTCGAGACGGTCAACCTATTTGAAGAATGCAGCGCCATCGTCCAGAAGAAGATGCCAGTAAAAAGGGCTGATCCAGGTTGCTTCTCTATTCCCTGTGTAATTGGGGGGTAGAACTTCGAGAAAGTTCTCTGCGATTCAGGGGCTAGCATCAATCTGATGCCCCTCTCCATCTTCAAGAAGCTCCGGATTGGGAATTTCAAACCAACTACTATTAGGCTTCAGATGGCTGACAGGTCGGTGAACTACCCTAAGGGGGTAGTAGAGGATGTGCTGATTAAAGTTGGGGAATTTATTTTCCTAGCTGACTTTGTGGTGTTGGACATGGAAGAGGATAGAACATCCCACTGATACTAGGGAGACCATTCCTGAACACTGCTGATGCTTTGATTGATGTGAAGAGAGGAGAGCTGAGCCTGAGAGTGAACGATCAGAAGGTCACATTCTCCGTCTGCAAGGCCATGGAGAGACACGAATGTGACGGACACTTCGAGGAGTGTAATCAAATTCAGGTGATGTATCCTTCTGATCAGATTCCAAACACTAATTTACTTGACCCATAGGGGAGTTTCTGCTGTGTCTAGCTACAGACAATAAATAAAGCGCTTGTTGGGAGGCAACCCAACTTTTAATTGCCTTTTAATTTCTTTAATTATGTCGTTCTATGTCGTTTTACACCATTTCCCGCATTGTACGTTCACTTGTGGTTGTTGAGTTCATTGGGTGCAGGAAAAGAGATGGAAACACGAAGAATTGCTGGTTTTGACTGCAGTGAGAGCTTATCGAGGTCTCACACACATCTCCGTGATCTTTTTCCCACAAACTTATTCTATTCATTGTATCGAATAAGTTTGGGGGAGGGGGATATGATCGGGCGATATGTGTTTCTACCTTTTTATCTTTTTATTTGATTCGAGACTGCACTTGATGTATTAATGTGAATCAGTGAACCAGTGTATTTGTTTATGTCTTAGTTTATTTTTTTTTTTTATCTTAGTTTAAGTATCTGGTTGGGTTTTATTTGGAAACTCTGTCATTTTATTGTACCGGGAATTTAATTTGCATTGGTTGGTACGGGTTGTATTTGCATTGTTGATCAAAGTTAATGATGATAAATGTTTCTTTCTAGTGAAACCTGCATTGATGATTTGCATATGAGTTGATGAGGTGCATATGTTTATAGAATTGATTTTGGCCTCTAGGATATGCTTAGCCTGTGAGAATTTGAGCCTGTGTTCGTTTGATTGAGAGTATGTCACTGTGCACTTTATCTCTAGAACTTGCTCTGGTTTCTATCTCAAAACTGCAAGAGGAATGTCATGAACTTAGAAATGATCTTAAGCCATAGTTTCATAAGCCTCATAAAAATCCAAACACTAACCCACTACATAATCCTTTGCTAAACCCGTTGAGCCTATAAACCTTTTTATTCTAAACCGGATGATAGGAGGTGTGGATGGAGTTATATGGGTATCTGTTGATGTTAGGTGGTGAAAATGCAGTAGTTTATAGTGGTACATAGTCCAAAGCCTTGTGATGGACAATATAGTCTTGTGATATTTTATCTCTAGAATAACCCCTTTGAGTCTGTTACTTCTCCTTTTTTGGTCTATGAGTTAAGGAGAACATCATAGTTTTGTCTTGTCTATGAGAGAGTGCTATGAAAAAGGTGAATTGTATCTTGTCTATAAGATTTGGGTGAAATAAGTGTAATTGTTACAAGTGGATGAGAAATTTCTAAATTGATGAACAAAAGAAGGCTGGATATGAGTTAGTCAATCAATAAACAAATGTGGTATGTGATGGGGAGTTAGTTGTGTGAATGGAGTTATAAGGATGAATATGTTTAGTCACTTAGCCAAAAATTCCATACCTTCACCAATGTGCCTACATTAGAACCTAAAATAAAGACCTTTGTGATCTTTGTTCTAGCATTCTCAAAGTCAGTAGAGAGTTTAGACAATGAGCAAGCCTATGGTAGGAAAGTTGTACAGTTGACAATTTGAGAGTATACACTAGCCATTTTTACAATTTGAGCAAAATTAGAGTGATACACTATCTTGTGAGAAGCAAATTTCTAGAGGTCGAGATTGAAACTGTGATTGATTGCATGTAATTGATAATCGTTGCAGCTTTTGGTGTAGGGATCACAACCCCTTTTTGTGTCTGAAACAATTTTTGATCAATAAATGCACCCCTCGTGTTTATCTTTTTCTTTCATTTGTTTTCCTCATTGTTCGAGGACGAACAATAGTTTAAGCTTGGGGGGTTGATAAACACTCATTTTGTGCATTTTACTGATGTGGATTTGCTCACTTTTGACCTTAGATTGGACTACTACGTGGTGTTTCATACATTATCCATTTTCTTTTAGAAATTATTACGTTTGGTCTGGTTTGTGGTTGTTTATGCAGATTTCACGCACATTTGAGCTGTTTACAAGGATTGACCAAGTACTCAGGGGGCTAATCGATGCTAGCTTGCATCGGGAAGAAGAAAGAGTCAGAAAATACTGAAGAACGCGCCAAAATCATGTTCGAGACGGAATCGGCGACCCAAATGACACAACCGGCGACCGCCGGTAATGTAGATGGGTCGCCGGTTTTGAAAGTTGAGCTTTTTCTCACGGCTCAATATCGGCGACCCGGTGACACATCCGGCGATCGCCGGTTATGCAGACGGGTCGCCAGTTCTGCATTTTTCTCCGTCAGCTTCGAAGCACGATCGGCGACCCACGTGCATAGTCAGCGGTCGCCGATTGGGCGGTCCAGATTGCCGTTTTTGTCACGATTTGACGTATTCTGACGAATCTGAAGCCCAAAACATATCTTTTGGAGATTTAAAGAGCCCCAACTATAAATAGGAGGTCCCTGAACGTGAATAAGGTTCCTTTTTCCATTTTTCTGAGATTAGAAGCATAGAATTGCTAGCAAAAGCAGGGGAACTTGAAGAGCACTCCATGATTCGAAGATTGAAGACTCTACGGGTTTTTGATTTCTATGTTTTCTGTTATTGTGACTCTTCATCTTTCTGTTTCTCTAGAACTTAGCATGATTGGCTAAGTTTATTCATGGATTCTAGGGTTTGAAACTTTGTATTTATTCATTCTACAATTTATGTGATTCAATGTTCCTGTTCCATTGATGTTCTAATTTTATTTGGGATTTTCATGAATTGCGAGATACTGGCCATAGATTGCGATTTGAATTGGTAGTTTTTGAACCGAGAGGTCTAGGTTATCAGTTAAGATGCAAATAAACTAGATTTATTAGAACAATTGTCCGAGAGGAAATTGAACTTTTAAAGGGTTTTAAAAATCTAAGGTTTATCAAGAGTAAAAGTCTTTTGTATGTCCGAGAGGAATCACTTGATCTTTTATTTCCACGTTATGGTTTAGAGTCCGAGAGGATCACCTGATAACATATATGCAATTAACTCACATTTTTGGGAATTAAATTGGGATTGAATTACACAGAGAGTTGTTTGATTGTTATTCAAAGTGGATTACCCTGGAATTCTATTTTCTCATAAGTTTTCTAAAATCATTAATTGATCTTTATTTTATTGTTGCTTTAAAATCATTGCTAGTTTAAATAGAAACCAAATCTCTTTTCTGATTTGCCTAGATAGTAGTAAGGTATCTACGTTTTAGTGCTTGGTTATATTTCGAGACTGTAGTCCTTGAGATTTGATAAATTATTACTTGCCCTCTGCAGTGGTCTGTACACTTACAGCTTTAGCGCGTTGCGAAATGCGCTATCAAGTATGTCATCAACGTATAGTGCAAGGAAAACCACGCTCCCACTGACACAAAGTCGGTAAACACAACTTTCGTTCTCCAACTATGCAAATCCATAGGATTTAATCACACCGTTGAAACGTAAGTTCCACGACCTTGAAGCTTGCTTAAGCCCATACGAGGACTTCTTAAGCTTCCAGACAAGATGTTCTTTGCCCTTGCGTATGTAACCCTCGGGTTGCTGTATATAGATGTCTCTACCTTCTTCAAGGTAATCGTTTAGAAAAGCGATTTCAACATCCATCTGCCATATTTCGAGGTCCATATGCGCAGCTATGGCAAGGAGTATCCGGATGGACTTGAGCATAGCTACGGGTGAAAAGGTTTCGTCATAGTCAATGCCCTCTTTCTGACTATAACCCTTTGCCACCAGCCTGGCTTTGAAAGCCGTAACCTTTCCATCCGCCCCTTTCCTTCGTTTGTATACCCATTTGCACCCTATGGCCCTAAAGCCATCCGGCAAAATAGTTTACTCGTATACATCCATAGTAGTTATGGATTCTATTTCAGAATCCATGGCGACTTGCCATTTAGCAACATCCTTGTCCTGCACTGCCTTTTCGTAAGTCAGTGGGTCAGAGTCCTCATGTCCGTCTTCCGGGCTCAAGTCCGAAGACTCACCCACGAACATGTATCTTTCCGGCTGGAAAATAACTCTCCCACTACGACGAGGCATCGGTGCCGTGTCAGTAGTAGGTGCAGTAACTTGTGGTTCTGCACCTTACACTGAAGAACGCGTATGTGGTGCTGAACCTCCCACAGGTGCACCCACATTCGCACGTTCCCCTTCCCTTAGAATTGCATTCTCGTTCTCAACTTGAAGAACGATATCACTCCTTGACTTGTGATTACTCACATAATCGTCCTCCAAGAATCTAGCGTTGGTGCTTACAACGACTCTTTGACTCTCAGGACAGTAAAAGTAACCACCTTTCGTTTATCTGGGATACCCTATAAAGAGCATTACTTTTGACCTGCTTTCTTACTTATCAGGTTCCTTCGACAGTACGTGTGCCAGACAGCCCCATACTCTAAACTTGCACAAACTAGGTTTACGACCAAGGAAGAGCTCAGAAGGCGTCTTAGGAACTGATTTAGAAGGCACCACATTTAGCACGTAAGCCGCTGTTTCCAATGTGTAGCCCCAAAACGAAATATGTAAGCTTGCATAACTCATCATTAATCTTACCATCTCTAGAAGAGTCCTATTTCTTCTTTCTGCCACACCATTTTGCTGGGGAGTACCCGGTGCAGTCCACTGGGATGTAATCTCATTTTCTGACAAATACTGCAGGAACTTGTTACCGAGATATTCGCTACCGCGGTCAGATCGCAGTGACTTGATAGTTTTCCCGACCCTCTTTTCTACCTCAGCCTTGAACTCTTTGAATTTCTCAAAGCATTCAGACTTGTAGCGAAGCAGGTAAACGTATCCGTACCTTGAGTAATCGTCAATGAAAGTGACGAAGTACTCGTACCCTCCACGAGCCTGCTGGACATTGGTCCACACAAGTCAGAATGGATCAACTCCAACACATCCTCTGCTCGAGACTGACTAGCCTTTCAAGGCTAGTCAGTCTCGAGCAGAGGA
>JAPKLW010002464.1:70315-85402 GCA_026898455.1 Plectranthus barbatus
CACCGCGGTCAGATCGCAGCGACTTGATAGTTTTCCCGACCTTCTTTCTACCTCAGCCTTGAACTCTTTGAATTTCTCAAAGCATTCAGACTTGTAGCGAAGCAGGTAAACGTATCCGTACCTTGAGTAATCGTCAATGAAAGTGACGAAGTACTCGTACCCTCCACGAGCCTGCTGGACATTGGTCCACACAAGTCAGAATGGATCAACTCCAACACATCCTCTGCTCGAGACTGACTAGCCTTGAAAGGCTTAGTAGACATCTTGCCATCGATGCAGAATTCGCAGACTTGATAAGGTACAGCCCGAACTAAGTCCAATGTACCATCATCTGCAAGTCTTTGAATCCGCTTCAAGCTGATGTGACCAAGTCTCAAGTGCCAGAGGTATGTAAGATCCTCATCAGAAGAAGTAAGTTTTCTCTTTTTTAGGATTATCAATTTCGGATGAATTACATGCAATATAAAAGGACATATTTTGATCAAAGTAACATAAAGAGTGTAAATCAACACAACGGATAACATTGTTACTGCCAATGATAAAATCATAAATAACAAATATCCATAAAAGTTGATAAAATTTATCC
The DNA here is from genome assembly GCA_026898455.1 of Plectranthus barbatus. Lineage (NCBI taxonomy): Eukaryota > Viridiplantae > Streptophyta > Magnoliopsida > Lamiales > Lamiaceae > Plectranthus > Plectranthus barbatus. The sequence continues at coordinate 70,902 of JAPKLW010002464.1, forward strand.
TGCCGATAAACTACGGCCCACAAATAAACTCTCAAATGTACTCAAAACATCAAATCATAAGGAAAAGAAAACTTCATGAAAGCTCCGTCATAAAACGTTGCCTTCATCCAGTTTGGTATCTACTTGCCATCATTCACCAGCCTTGTCGGCACGGTCCCCTGCAAAGTACAACAACATGATCAACAAGTCAGCGCTTACAGCTCTTGAAGGAGCAACAATAGACCCTAATCATGCTTGCAGTTATACATGCAAATGGCATACCTAGTCTAGCTTTGTCGGCTTGACAATCTTTCCTCCAATGCCCTTTCTTAACACACCTAAAGCACCTGTCCCTGTCAGTCGCCACCTTAGGCTTTTGCCCAGCCCCACCATCCTTCGCAGGTGTCTTCTTAGCCCACTTCTTAATCCCTTTCTTCCGCTTCATACCTTTCGGTACCACAGAGAGATTACCAGAAGTAGCCAAGGCAACCTTCTGAGGGATCATAACTGATTTCGCTGCCATCAAGTCATTAAGCAACTCATTGAGAGTATACTCTTTCTTGTTCATTACAACATTCAGTCTAAAACTCTCAAAGGACTTGGGTAGAGAGTTCAGTATGATATCGACTTTAGCCTCAACGTCGATACCTCCACCATGCACGGTCAGTTCATCCATGAGGTGAGTCATGGTGACCACGTGCTCTCTCACTGGGGTACCATCAGTTATCTTCTTACTCACGATTTCCCTCATGAGATTGAATCTGACGGCTCTATCAGTTTCCCCATAAGTCGCCTCCAGACTTTGCATAATGTCATAGGAGTCTCTATGGTGCTGATGCTGCTGTTGCAAGACTTTCGACATAGTGGTCATCATGTAGCACTTGACTATATTGTTCGATTTCTCCCACTTGTTATAAAAGTCTATATCCATTTGACTGGATTCAGCAGTTGGCACTTCGGGACGAAGTACTTGCAGAACGAACATATGTTCTTCTGCAATCAGGAGGTATTCGAAATTTTGCGTTTCCATTCCAGGAAGTTTGGACCAGTTAAAGTGTTTTGTGCGAGAATACTGATCACATTAAACTTGCAAAGTAAGGGTAAATTTGTAAAAAGTGCAACGTCAACCACCCACATTAATTCGATATCCCTTGAATTTTGCGCACAATCTGTACGTGGGATTTACATTCCAAATTTATAGTATTATCAAAAACAAATTTCGTCCAAAAAATAGCAGTAAACTTCTCTGAATATCTTTCAACCCAATTTCTGCAAAAATCTTCGTTTCTGCACAGACATTCAATCGCGATAAGAAAAAAGTCTGCAAACATTGAAATTCCCGGCAAAAAAGTATACATTCGCATAGTATGATTATTTAAGAAACCCATTTCAGCGATTTTTTTCTTTTGCCATTCGTCGGGTTTCGTGAACGCTTGAAACCTAATTTGTTCATATACATTTTTTTATCTTGGATTTGGTTACAGAGTGTTGGTTGTTTCACATTCAATAGTTTTATAAATTATTTGGGTTGCTAAAACTGTGTTTTAAGTTTTTCTAAAACCTCAATCAATCTATGAAATACTGCAACTTTACAGGCCTATATATTGCAAATGTACAAGCGTATATTGATGGTCCGGAAATATCAGAGTCGTCGTGTTTTAAAGTTCAACACGAAATGCAGCGAAATAGAGTAAAGTTACTTGCACTTAATATTGTTATCAGCAAAATAATTTCTTAACTCAAGTTGATTTTAATGTTAGTTTGCAGATATACACTAGCAACTCTGTTGCTAGGTTTTAAATCAACCTTTGAACAACAAACTAATAAAACAGTAAGTAAAGCAGTAAATGAACACAAGATTTATAGTGGTTCGATCAAATAGATCTACGTCCACTCCTTAGCCGAAGCGCTAAGAATTTCACTAGAGAAGTATACAGAGTACAAGGAATCGCCTTTCCAGTTAAGTAGGTAGTGAACTTTCGGCCTGGCTACATGACAGCTATCCTCCGTGAATCTGAGCTTCTCCGAACACAGCTTCGGGCAAGTCAAGGGCGCACCTTCGTAAAACTTGTCCTTTGCTAATGAGGCGTTTAGAGTTTGCCTCGGAACTTGATAGGTCTGCGGCTAGTGCCCGTGTGAGTCACAGTTTTTCAAGAGTGACTGTTGGATTCCTTTCTGAAAGAAATGAATCCCAATGATTGAGATATCCTTGAGTGCAATTAGGAATATCTTCAATGGAGTGTCAGTACTTCAATGAACGACACCACTGGTTGTTGAGAGTCTTCAGATAGACTTTAAGATGTCTCTCAACTGACTACTTTTAAGGATCACTTTGTCAAGGGAATCTTTAGCTTGAGCGTTCGTGAGTAAAGTGATAAGAGCACTTGTAGATTTGTAAAAGCAGTAGTCTATCCAGTTCTTGAATTCTGCCTTTTATAGTTGGAGATTCAAAACTTTGAATCTCCATACCCGTTAGACACAACGGCTTCTTTCTTCCAAGAATGGATCAAACTGGTAGAACGCCTTTCTGGGTGGAGATGTACTTCCCGGACTATTTAGGGAAAGTCTCGTCCCTTGTGCGTCCTTTTTGTCAGAGTCGCAGCTTGGCTTCAACGTTGCTAAACGAATATTCCTTGAGATCCTTTGACTTGTTTTATATGTGATTCTTCATTGATTGCTGAAACGTGCGAATGCTAATTCCTTAGCATTCCAACGTTCTTGTTTGCTGACTTCTCTAGCAGTCTGTGAATTTGACCTTCCGAGTCATCTTATCTCCTCTGCTAGGGAATCTTCATAGCACACTAGTCTATTACAACTCGATATATGCTTATACAGGACTTTTACAAGTTGCATTAGTCTTTCTAGATTTCAGCAAATGATCGACCAACTAGATAAGGTTTGATCCAACAAAACCTTTTACAAATAAGTCCTAAGGAAGATTTTAGGGATAATTCCCAACAATTTCCCCCTTTTTGGTGCGATCAAAGCTTACTATCATTTGCTGACCCGCGTGGAAGAATGTCTGTGTTTTACAATCTTATACTAATCTATCACAGAGTTTTTCCAGCTAGGTTCTAGCAATAGGAATGATTGTAGTAAAATTCCCCCTCAAAAGTTGCTGGGAAATATTTCTCGATTAAAAAGGTTACGACATAGCAGTATGCTAGTTTTATTTAAAACGACAATCATTCATAAGCATAATCATCATGTCCACATGCAAATTTGTTGAATACACTAGGAGTGTAAATCAACTTCAGCACACCAGTAAAATTCAGAAGTGGACAAAGAGATTTTGTCAAAGTCTGATCCAATTTTATAAATGATTTAGCATTTTACATAAATTGGATACAGAGCAATTAAGTTTAAAGAAATTGACCTTGTCGTTCATGAGTCGGGGGCTGGCTTTTCCTTTTCATTGTCTGTTGATTTGATCTTCTGAAAGTTTGCGAACTTCTCCATAGTGATCTTCATGAAGTTTTCAATAAGAGCTGCTCCTGCTTCTCTTTCAGCAGCCTCACGCTCCAGTTCTTTGGCCAGTTTCTCTTGTTCCATTGCCATCTTTTGCATTTGAGATTCATGTTCAATTTTCTGTAGCTCTAGCTTGGCTTCATGTTCCTTTCGTTGTAGCTCAAGTTTAGCTTCTAGTTCCTTTTGTTTGAGTTCCTCTTTGGCTTTTTCTTCTTTCCTCAGTCTTTCTTGTTCCCTTATTATTGCTTCCTGTTTCTCCTTCTTTCTTCTTACGCGGTCAGCTTTTCTTCTTTCTTCCCCCTCTTTGATTGCAGCCAAAAGGTCTGAACCATAGGCTACAACCGTTGCTTCTGTTTGAATTCTGGTGTCCACTATGTCTTGACGAGCAGTTTCAAGACCGGCCCTGTTCTCAGAAATGGCTAACTTGTTTTCAGCAACCTCTGATAGTACATGAGATACATTGCTCCGAATCTCATCCACTTCATTTCGTAGTTGGCTGGTTGCTACTTCTATTCTTTCATCAACGACTGTTTGCATGTAAGAGTGGAAAGCCTCAGTTATATCAGATGTGAGTGGGAAAGGCATGGGTAGAGATGTTATGGGAAGGGCATTGAAAGATGTAGTCATGACTAGATCTTGACTCAACGGAGGGTTGGGCGGTTGTCCAAGACTAGTATTCGCCGCAAGATATTCTTGATAGCTTAATTCTTCAAGTAATATCCTATGAGCTGCCTCTACAACTTGTGAAATTTCATGAATAAGCTGAGCTTCATCTTTTTGAGCTTCCTCAAAGATGTTCTGAATATCAATCTCAATGATGTTCTGGATATCAACGTCCAGAATCTCAACTAACATCTTATCTGGATACTCGAGTCTCGGAGCAGCACGTTCAGTGACTCTTCCCTTTCGTCGAGCTTCCTGACAGTCTTCTTGTTGAGATTTATATTCCAACTACCGTTTCTCGTAAGCAACAGCCGCTTTGGCTTGTCGTTTAGACAGTTCAATCCTTGTGTCAGAATATCCATCTGGGACAAAGGTAGACTTTGGTAGTCCTGCAGTCTGAGAGGTAATGCGATGTTCTCTGATAGCATGAAGTCTACACATAACTTGTTGATCTGAGAACTGTTTCATCCCTGGAACTTGATCAATCCAGTCAAAACACCAACGCTTTTCATATCGCCAGAAATTTAATCCTTTAGCGGCGATACAGAGCATCCTTTCTTCAAAGCAGAGTTGATGCATGACATAATCAAACTTCTTCCATCGACGGAATTCTTGTGCTAATAGACGTCCTTCGGGTATTGACTCATCCAATACACTGTGGAATAGATCTGCTATGGCTCTCTCCGTTTCAGATTCAACGAACTGCTCAATTTCATCAGCCATAGGTCCTAAATCTGAGTTTGGTGCATCCTCGGGATGAACTTTTGCACACCATTGGCTAATTCTTCGAAGTCCATAGCGACGTCCTGGCAATCCATGGAATGGTACTCGAAGAATAGCTTCGGATCCTGTTGTTTCTTTTCTTAAGAACTTTGCATTGTAAATTTCTTCAGCTTCTCCATCAGAATCTGATTCAGAAACACAAGAGGATCCTGAGTCGGGGCTGGAAAGATCATGTTGAACTGGTTGAGATGCTTCAACAATTGATTGCTCGAGAGCTTCTTGTGGATGTTCGTCGAGAGCTGTCAACATGGTATTTTATCTGGATTCCCGATTGTTGTATCAGTATAGATTTGAGATCCACCTTGATCTTCAAAATCACGAAACTGACTGGATTCTCCTTCTCGTTTCTTGTGAATCTTCTTCCGGTGGTAGTGAGTTTCATTGAAAGCTCCTGATGCTAGTCTTCTTGAGAATTCAGTATCTGATAGCTCTTCTTCATCAATATTGATACGCTGAGCAGGCGATGGACTGGGAATCGATTCTTCTGCTAATGCAGCCTTTCCTTTTCCTTTCTTCGCCACTTGTTCCGCTAGAAGCAGTGAATCATCAGTCGAGTCTGCTGTAGCGTTGTTCATGATAGAATTTGTTGATTTTTCTGCCATTTCCTCATCTTGTCTAGGGGTTTGTCTTTCTCCAGCATCTGATGATTGATGCATATTGTCTTCTGACATGTGATCAACTATGATATCTTCGACTTCTCTGCTGAGATTAAAATCTCTGCTAGCGTTGCTTTCTGGATTAGCTTCCTTGTTCGCTTTCTTTTGTGATCGAAACTCTTCAGCAGCGGACTTGATACGTTCGAAGTTCCTATCTCTTCCTTTGAGTGTCAAGTTATGGATGAACTTCTGATATGCTCTCCTTTCAACGTCCTTTAGCGAAACTAAGTGTTTCCTCTTTGCTTTCCTGCTTTCCTTAGTTTGCTCTTTCGAAGTTTTGAGAGACTTAAGAATGTATTCTAGGTCGGAAGTGTCGTCCAGGTTGAGCTGGCTAGATGTCTGATCTGTTGTACTCTCTCTTTTGGCTAAACTAGTAGATTCTGCTTCTGCCGCTGCTTTCTCCTTAACTTTCGTATCAGTCAGAAGTTCCAATCGTCTTCTGGTTTTCTTCTTTGCCTTGGATGCAGGGGGATTGGTAGCAACTCTTTTTGTTGGGTGATTTGGCAAAGCTAATGCTCCAATAATAGGTTGAGACTGATCTGCTTCCTTCTCAGTCATAATGGCGTTGATCTGATTAGTTGGAAGATTTCCCAACTTCTCAATTTCCTCTAGATTCTTGAAGCATTGATCGGTTTCTGCATTTGTCTTTAACATTGCTAACTCCTCTTCAGGTATTGGAATGGAATGTTGGAGAATGGGTGCTGCTAAGCTCTCTTCATCCGGTTCCTCTGGAGATGTAGGCGTATCCTTATCTACATTAGACTTTCCTTTTAACTTCCGAGGATTTCTAATGTTGATTGGCTTTGGCTTGCGTCGTGTTAACGGAATATAGTCGGTAGAAAGGAGTGCAACGCCTCGATCTACGCCTTTGTTGGTAAACAGAATCTCCAATAATTTACTGATTTTTAATCCAAAGTTCACATTTGAGGAGAACGTCCCATCTACTTCCATGTGAGTGTTTTTCTTGGCATGTTCTGCCCAGCGTTCAAAGTTGAACTCGGCCCAATTTCCTTTAACATTGTCATTGAGTGCCATCAACACAGCATATTTCTTAGCAGATAGCTCCGCGTATGATCCCGCATCACATTGGAGCATCTTGATTACAATTTCTGCAAGAAGTTTGTAATCCTCTGTTAAGGTGTTAATCGAGGTATTAGGCTTGAACGTTTGTCTCTTCTCTCCTGGTTTCTTCCAAAGGTTCCACCTTCTCTCCATTTCAGCGGTTTCAGTGATCTTATACTGAGAAATTTTAGCTCCATAGTTGCGAAGCCCAAAAGTGCGAGCAAGTAACTCAGCACTTACTTCTATGATGTTTCCATAAACACAAGTTTTGAAGGATTTCTGATCATCACTCATAACCGCCCTAGCATAGAATTCAGAAACCATATGTGGATGAAACTGATCAGGTTCAGCAGTGAGATACTTTACCAATAACTCAGAATCAAGTAAGTCCAAAATCCATTTAGGAAATTGTTTGCTGGCTAGAGGCATGTACAGAATCCTGTCCTTCATAATTTGGGCGACTCTTCTCCGTTCTGCCGAATGCGTTGATAGTTTCTTCTGTCGTGCCATGGTCACTAAAGTATAGTAAGGGATGGACTCATCAATGTCCTCCTTCTTCTCGATGCCAGTGAACTCCGGTGCATGTCGAACATGCAGAGGCGAGCAAGTAATCGAGGGATATGTAAAGGAAGCAGGTTGCAAATTGACTGTTTCTGGGTTTTCTGATGGTGATGATTCGAGATTTGGAGAGATATCTGTAATTTGGGGTAAGGTGATTGAAGAATCTTGATTCGAAGCCATGGAAGGTTAGGTTTCTTCTGTGTTGTACGATGGGAGGGTTTTTCGAGTTGGGCGAATTCTGAAGGGAGATGGAGGTTCCGAAATCTGAACAGTGTGTATATTGTTTCGGAATACGAGGAGAAAATGAACGGGTAGGATGCAATGTTACTTTTAATTTGAACCAACGGCTAGGGTTAAGAATCAGATCGTGGGAGCATCCGAAGCTTTTGATCTGTAAGCGTTGATGACGTGTCCCAATTTCATTCGATGCCGCCGTCTAAACTCATTAAATGTTCCTCCATCATGAGAAGTAATCGTCATACTTCTGATTAGATATCTTCAGCAGCCGATGTGAATAAAAATGTGCAGATGATACCACGTATAATATGCTATCATCCCAATATCTTTCGGCAGTGCTTTTGAGGCGTGATCATGAATCCGTCTGATATGACCTCTTCATTAATGAATTATATCATCCATCTGAGTGACTCTTCAGCTTCAGCAGCGTAAAGTAACCAAGATGTCTTCTTTAAATAGCATAGATAGATGAAGCGTTTGTGTACGCTTTCTTGCAACTCTTACTCTTGTAGAAAAATTCAAGAAGATATTCATGGAGCAAGGTCGATCACTCTTCGTTCCTCGTCACAGAATCCTCTGTGATGCTGGTCTCTATATGGAGTATGAAGAGGATTACCACATAGCAGAGTGGGTAATGTCCAGTCTGCAAGCGTGTGGGTTGTCTAGGTTCATTTCCTTGACTCCTCATGCGTTTCAGAGAGAACACCTGCAATCTCTCCTGGAACAGAGTCGTTCTGTCGGAGACTCTATTGTGAGTGTCTTTAGGAGCCAATTGGTGGAGTGGACTATGGATACTTTTGCTTCAGAATTTGGTCTTCGGAGGAGTCCGAATTCTGTATTGGCATATCGCAATGATGAGATTGCGCCCGAATGGTCGTCCTGGATGAGATGGAGACGATCTGCTAATCTGCATTTCTCTCCTACTCCTTCAGCATATGGACTCCTTCCTCGTTATCAAGTCCTCTTTGAACTCGTTTGTGGAATGATAGTTGGAGTCAATCCGGATGATATGATTTTCTCGCGTGATGTTTGGAAGGTAATGATGGCTATCGACGATCGGGCTGATGTGGATTGGGCGTCTTTTATCTTCCAGAGGGTTCGCCAAAGTGTGCAGCAGTTCCCTCGTCTACACCTTCCTTACGGGATGCCCTTAAGTTGGTTGCTAGAACAGAGATTTACCGATCTCTCTGTAGGGCCTTCAAATCTTCGGGGGATAGATTTTTATCCCTTTGTACCTTTTTCGCCTTTTGATTAAATCTGCTGATGTAATTCTGTCTTGATGTTGTATATATAGAACAATATATTTTTGCAATCATCGTTTTGATATATGCTCTGTTAGTCGATTGCATAATGACTATAATTCAGCAGCAGATATTCTTATTGCTAGTATAATCCGCAAGTTTCTAGCAAGGACTCTGTCTTGGGCTGATTCCGCAAATCTAGCATAGATGTTAATTGCTAGTGGTACACTTCATTAGCGGTGCTCTGAATTCCTAGCAGATAGGTGAGTTCATAGCAGATGCCTTTTCTTCAGCAGCGTGTCCATCTTTAGCAAAGATTGTCTTTGATAGAGGATGTCTGGATTCTAGCATAGTTTTCATATCTAGCAGAGTTTGGGTTAGCTAGCAGATGTCTATACTCTAGCAGAATTTTCTTTTCCAGCAGAACTTGGGTTTGCTAGCAGATGTCTGTTCGCTAGCGGAGTTTAATCCTCTGCTGATACGACGACCCTTGACTGCGATTTCCAAGACGTATATTGACTATGCTGACGTGTCGTCTTCCCATTCGGTCAGACGAAAAGCGCTAAGATTTTCCCATTATAAATACCCTGTAAAGAGTATCAATGAAGATGGAACATCTTTCCTCATTGTTTCAAGAATTCCAAGAACCAAGATGGATTCTCCAGGACAATCTCTAGAATTGCGCCGAAACCAGATTCTTCACGAGGCTGGTTTGAATTCTTTATACGATAATACTCCAAGGGTTGTAGAAATGATTATGTCGAGTTTAAATCGGAGTGGATTAACCCAATTCGTCACTACTACTCCAAGGCGTTTTCAAGGCGACATGCTTCGAGAATTCATGGAGAGTTGTTCTTTGGAGGAAGATGGCATATATGGTTTCTTCCATGGGAAACTCATCTATTGGTCACCGGAAGTCTTTTCTCGTCAATTCGGTCTTCCGAGAGGCCCTGGGTCGGTCTTCAATTGTCGTGTGACGGACATTGCCCCTGAGTGGTCGGCGTGGCAGAAATGGAGACGTTGTCCTTCGTCGGAGTTTTCTTTGTCGGTCTCTGCATACGATCTGCGCACTCCGTATTGGGTGCTCTATCGTGTGGCCAACAATATGCTGATGGGAGAGTGTATTGATGATACTTTCTTCTCGAAGGAGACTTGGCAACTCATGATGGCGATCGATGATGGAGCCGAAGTAGACTGGGCTGATTATATCTACAACAGCGTTCGAGATTGTGTCGAGTATTATCCTGCCGTGCCTCTTCTCAACGGAATGCAACTTAGTTGGCTACTAGAGCAAAGTTTTCCTCATTTGGCTGAAGGACCAACTAATCTTGTGACTGAGGACTTCTTTCCGTTTAGACCTTCTTCCTTCTAGAATCTTGAATGTAGTAATTTCTTCGAATCTCCCCTGTTTTTGTAATATCATCTTGTTGATAAATAAAAGATGTATTAAGTTTCACTCCTTTTGACGTATCTGCTATGCTAGCATGTGTATCTCAACATCTGAAGTCGTGTCATAAATAATCTTTTTCACGCATAATCTCTAAGTGATATCATTTAAGATGATAGATGTCTGTCTGGATCAAAAGATATGTGCAATCCTTTGATATCCTTTTTAAGTATTCGTGGAATAGAGCGTCAGTAAATCCATAAAGAAGGATTTGCCGAATGTAGTTTTATTATAACAGGTGGCGTCTTCCCCTTTGTCGAGGCTTTATGACTTCTGCTCTTCTGGATTTGAATTTATTCGAAAAGACGTTTTGGATGAGTGTTCGCCCTTTGAATAGTGTCTTGACCTGGCTATAAGTGGTAGCGCACTTATCATCCTAAACTTCATCTCTCAACCATCCTTCTTGAACTTTATCTTCTTTTCCTCCTTGAATATCTCGTTGTCTGTCTCTATTTGCTCCAAAGATGTATAACATAACGAGAGCTCCTAGTAATCTGACGATCACACGCAACCAGGTTCTCCATGAATTAGGGTTGTACTTCGAATATGGCAGTAACTGCCGTGTTCCCAACTTCGTGATGGGTGCTCTTCATGAGAGTTCTCTAACTCAGTTCATGATCACTATGCCGTCAAAGTTTAAGAAGGAGGCTCTTCAAACCTTTATCTTTAGAGGTAGAGCTGAGGATAATGCTATTTGGAGTTGCTATGACAATGAAGTAGTCTGCTGGACTCCGGATCTATTTTCTCAGAGGTTCGGTCTTCCACGAGGTCCAGTACGAGTCATGGACGTGTTCCACCATCTTACTGCTCCAGAAGTCCGTTACTGGAATGAATGGAGGCAATCTGCTGAATATGAGTTTTCACCTTCGCCTTCATGTCTGCATCTGAAGGAGGAATATAGGGTCATCGTTGACATTGTGAGCAATGTCACCTTTGGCGTCCCTGCTGAGAACTATGTGATGAATCAGCGTATCTGGAGACCCATGATGGCTATTGACGCTGAAAGGAAGGATGTTGACTGGGCTGGATTCTTCTTCGATGGAGTGAAGAAATGCATTGAACTTTGGCCTCAGATTCCTCTACCAACTGGCATGCAGCTAAGTTGGTTGCTTGAGCAGTCCTTTCCGCATCTAGTCTCCGAAGGACTTCCTTTGATGGGTTTTGATTACTATCCCTTGAGAGCTCATTTCCCAAACTGTGGTTAAGAAATGCTCTATATTCTCCTTCTTTGTAATCTTCATGAAAACTTCTTGTTAATCTTTCAGCAGAAAGGATGATGTAGCAGTCCTTTCCTTGTATTTGTCATCTTTTGTAATTCAGAATCGATAATGAATATTTGCCTTTAAGAAATATTCGCATAGATAGAATGAGAGCTTGGACTTATTCATCCTCTTCAGCATCAAATTTTCTTGAAAGTACATTTAATTCTGAACTTGATAAGCTCCAGATAAATGATGAGATGAAATAGTGTGACTAATCATAGAGAGTCACTATTCCTGTAGAAGTTATAATGATTCTCGAGCCATGCACTGGATTAGACATGAGGCTTCCTATCGTCACAGCGTTTGGAATTTCGAGGTGACGATTGAGTGTCCAACGTAGTGAATCATTACGTTGAATCATAACGTTCCTGTTCTCAATGGATCAGACCATCATTAATGTGGTGGTTGCCACTCATCTATAAGTAGACGTTCTAGACTCTTCTTACTTCATCTCTAACTTTCTTTCCATAACCCCTTAGAACATGTCTTCTCCTTCGTCAAGCATGTTACACCAAGAATCCCCTGCTTCGTCTAACTCTGGTCCGAGTTCCCCAGATTCTCCCATGTATCACTTGACCATTACCCGTAATCCAATCTTCTGTGAGAAGAACCTTCATCGCTGCTATGCGAATGATCCTCGGGTTCCAAACGTGGTGATGCAGAAATTGATATCCTCTGGTATTGATACATATGTTACGATTACCCCACATCATTTCCATCGTGAGGCTCTTCAGAGATTCTTTAGTCAAGCGCAAGTGGAGGGTGACACCATCTTTGGTTCTTTGAATGATCGTTTGGTGAAGTGGACCATTGATTCCTTTGCTCGAGACTTCAACTTGCCCAAAGGTGATAGTTCTATCTGCAGCTATCGTTCTCGTGATGTGGCACCAGAGTTTTCTTACTGGAAGCGTTGGAAGAGAGGGCATTGGGGCGAGTTCTCCACCACGGTGTCGCCACTAAGTCTTCGTCCCGAGTATGGTATTTTGTATGACATCTGTAACGGGATGGTGAATGGAATGTACGCTGACGAGGAGCTGTCTCTCACTAAAGGTGTCTGGCAGGCAATGATGGTGGTCGACGATGGGTGGCTCCATGCCAACTGGGCAAAGCTCGTATTTGACCAGGTGAAGGAAGTTGTCAACGTCTGGCCTAGCGCCGGATTGTCAAATGGAATGCAGCTTAGCTGGCTGCTGGAGCAAACTGTCCCTGATCTTGCTGTCGGCCCATCGACCCTTCGTCCATCCGACTTCTTTCCAAGAGATCCTCGTACCATGTGATGTCTGTAATTTGAAAGTTGAAAGTACTCTGTTTTTTTTTATGTACTTTTCTCTTCGCTGTTTGTATCCGCTCTTCCTCTCCCCTTTTTGATCTTGAAAGGTGTAAGATGATCGTTCTTTCATCATTTGCTATAAATGAAGAGTTATTTTCTTATTATCTGCATCTTCTGGACACATACTTGAGTATGAGTTGCATAGATCACATAAATCCATAATAGTGATCAAAATAGTCAACGTCTTCTGTAGAATGACCATAAGTTCTCTGCTGAATAATGAGCGTCTTATGATTCGAATATTAGGTCTTCAAGAAATCCAGAAAGAATGAAAACTATATTTCATTCATCCATAGTCTCGTCTAATTCCATAAGTCCCAATTTAATGCATAACTCCTTAAATCGTGACTCCGGAAGCGGTTTTGTGAATATATATGCAATTTGATCTTCAGTGCATATATATTGAACATCTATGTCCTTTTTCTCCTGATGATCTCTGATGAAGTGGTGACGAATATCAATGTGTTTCGTTCTGGAGTGATGAACGGGATTCTTTGTAATACACATTGCACTGTTGTTATCACAGTAGATTGGCACGCATTCTGGAGTAATGCCATAGTCCTCCAATTGTTGTTTGATCCAGATAATCTGTGAACAACAACTAGCAGCTGCCACATATTCTGCTTCGGTGGTCGAAGTAGCAACAGAATGCTGTTTCTTACTAAACCAGCTTATAAGCTTGTGTCCCAGAAATTGACACGTGCCACTGGTGCTCTTCCTATCAATCTTGCATCCTCCGAAGTCTGAGTCTAAGTATCCACTGAGAGAAAGGCTGTCGGCTCTAGGATACCAGATTCCTAGTCCTTCTGTGCACTTCAAGTAGCGTACAATCCTCTTAGCAGTGTCGAAGTGTGACTTCTTAGGATTAGCTTGATATCTTGCGCATAGTCCTACTGCATAGGATATGTCGGGTCTGCTAGCAGTGAGGTATAGCAGAGATCCTATGATTCCGCGATACAGAGTAGGATTTACATCTTCTCCTTCCTTTTCAAGAGCAGCAATACAGGTTGTGCTTATAGGGATTCGTAGGCTCTTAGTCTTTTCTGGACAATATTTTGCAATAAGATCACGAGTATATTTCTTCTGGTGGATGAAGATCCCTTCTCTAGATTGTTGAACTTGTAATCCAAGGAAATAAGACATCTTTCCCATCATACTCATTTGAAAGTTGCTGGTCATGAGATCGGAGAATTTATCGCATAAATCTTGATTCTTCGATCCAAAGATTATATCGTCGACATATATTTGAACTAGCAGAATGCTATCTCCATCTTTGATGCGAAAGAGAGTTTGATCTATCCTCCCTTTCTGAAATCCATTAGATAGCAGGAACTTTGATAATGTTCCATACCATGCTCTTGGTGCTTGCTTCGGACCGTATAGTGCTTTCTTGAGTCTGTAGACTTGATTACCATGCTCAAATCCTGGTGGTTGTTCCACGTAAACTTCCTCCTTGAGCTCGCCATTGAGAAAGGCACTCTTCACATCCATTTGCATCACATCGAATTCGTGATACGCAGCGTATGCTAAAAATAAGCGAATTGCTTCCAGTCTTGCTACCGGAGCAAACGCCTCATCATTGTTAATGCCTTCGCATTGTCTATATCCTTTGGCTACGAGTCTTGCTTTACTTCTTACAACTGTGCCGGATTCATCCTTCTTATTTTTGAATACCCATTTAGTGCCTATTACACTCTGATGCTCTGGCCTGTCTACTAGCTCCCATACATTGTTTCTTGTGAATTCTGCAAGCTCCTCTTGCATAGCATTCACCCAATCGGAATCTAGCAGAGCTTCTTCGACTTTCTTGGG
>JAPKLW010002465.1:0-85208 GCA_026898455.1 Plectranthus barbatus
AATTAAAAGAACCCCTTTCGTTGGCCGCTGAAGTAAGAAAATCAAGTCAGGCGAGTTTTGGACTTAACCATGCAAGTCAATCCAATAGACTTGGAATATAAAAATGGGAAAATGAATGATGTACAGCCCCTCCCTTTTGAATCAAAATCATATTTTGAATTAAAAGGACTCTTTTCGTTGGCCGCTGAAGTAAGAAAATCAAGTCAGGGGACTTTTGGACTTAACCATGCAAGTCAATCCAATAGACTAGGAATATAAAAATGAGAAAATGAATGATGTACAACCCCACCCTTTTGAATCAAAATCATATTTTGAATTAAAAGAACCCCTTTCATTGGCCGCTGAAGTATGAAAATCAAGTCAGTGGACTTTTGGACTTAACCATGCAAGTCAATCCTATAGACTTGGAATATAAAAATGAGAAAATGAATGATGTACAACCCCATCCTTTTGAATCAAAATCATATTCTAAATTAAAAGAACCCCTTTTGTTGGCCGCTGAAGTAAGAAAATCAAGTCAGGGGGCTTTTGGACTTAACCATGCAAGTCAATCCAATAGACTTGAAATATAGAATTAGAATTCATTTTCATGGATAGCTAGAGTAAACAAGACGTTTGACCCAGAAAATGAATGATATACAACCCCACCCTTTTGCATCAAAATCAAATCAGGAGACTTTCGGACTTAACTATGCAATTCAATCAAATAGACTTGGAATATGGTTACTTGTTAAATTAGTCTTGCTTATGGCGTACGCAATTGAAAAAACTAATTTAAAAAATTCAATGAGTTCAAGTTCGGGCTAAAATGTATTCAGACTCGTTATATTTAAGAAGTCATACTATAGGATCTATTAACAAATTAGTTAGCCTTAGCTCTAAGATGGGAGACCCATATGCATATAAGCAGATTATCTTCACATATAACTCTAAAATCAAGTTTTCTATGCCATGCATCAAGATACAAATATGATGGTAAAATTCACTAGGTACTCAAATAGGACCTAGCGCATAGACATTTCGTGTTGGGGCTCTTTTTCTATGGAGAGCTCTATTTCAGTTTGTAAACAGTAATTATATAAGATAATTTTTTATTGTTATGAATATTTGAAATATACAAATATTATTAAATAAAAATAAAATTATATATGTTGTGTTAAAATTAGACCAGGGTGGTGAAAGAAGCCAAAAACCAAGGAGGCAAGGAGAAAATACTTGGCACCACCGTCCACCACAAAGCAGAGGACCCAAAAGTCCTTCCATTATATGCATCAAAATGCAAATATGATTGTAAAACTCTCTAGGTCCCATCACGTTTGCAAGAAGCTCTTTGTCATTCATAGGTCCCAAAGACAGCATGAAACTTGTCACAGTTATGGACATAATTAATAAGCTAGAAAACTTCGCAGCAATATCTGTGTGGGACTTGATCATGACAGTGTTGAGGTCCATGGGTAGCTTCATTGCCACGGCTAACATCGTTAAAGATGCGGCGTTGAGAGAACTGTATATGCTAGGGAAACATAGTTGGAAGATGAATTAATTATCATAAGACGACACTTTTGGATTTATGTGTTAATTCATTAACTATGCAATTAACTCCATATCATCCCACCTGAATTCATTCTAATATGGAGATTATTTTTTGTGTATGAATTTTTTATACATTTTAGAAATCTAATAAACGCCAGACTAGAATGGATTCGCTGCTACATGCAATTGCTTTTTTTTTTTTTTTTTTTTCCCATGCAACACAATAAAAACCATTATACCGCTTTGAAAAAATCCATTTCGTTGCTGCAGTAGTAAGAAAAACAGAACAGGGGTCTTTTGGACTCTGCCTTGATTAATTTTCTGACTCATTCAACTTTGCAGTCCAATCAAATAGACTTCGAATCTGAATAATTCCATCAATATCGTTCACCTGCAATTCGACACCGTTCAGTATGACTTACTTCGCGCATCAATTATTTAATACTCTTCCACTTAAATTGTCTACATTTCCTTTTTCATCTGTCTCATTCAATTGTCCACTTACCTAAAATGGAAAATTAATATACATTCACTAATAAAATATTAATTTTCTATATCTCTACTTGCATTGGTTATCGTGTCCAGTCAAAGTAGATTATTAGCAAGAG
Organism: Plectranthus barbatus; assembly: GCA_026898455.1. Taxonomy (NCBI): domain Eukaryota; kingdom Viridiplantae; phylum Streptophyta; class Magnoliopsida; order Lamiales; family Lamiaceae; genus Plectranthus; species Plectranthus barbatus. The sequence goes on from JAPKLW010002465.1 coordinate 2,142, forward strand.
ATAGAGGGAGTATATGAGTTGCATTTAAATCTTTATTTATGTTCGGTCTTAAACGTATTAAGACTCTTTATATTTATTGCCTTAGGTTATCTTTAAAACTAAACACTAAACTCAAACCCAAACACTAATTCATCTCAAAGTTAAAATACCAAACTCAAATATAAAAGAATATTCTTAACGTATTCCTTCCTCTCACAATTTTAATATTTTTCAAATACTAAAAATATATTTATCAAACTTATAACTCATTCCATTTATAAAATTCAAATAAATTAAATTATTATGAGTGTTCCCGAATCAGAGTAATTGTACACACAGCAGAAGTTTTAACACAAAAAACTTGCACTACACAAACTAGTTGTTACTTACCAATTTGTGCTTCTAAAACTTAAGGTATAGAGAGATGTTGTTAATTCAGATTTCACATATACTAAACACTTAGTGTGGAATGTCAAATTCTTGCAAAAATGAAAGCAGTAAAAAGACACAAGAATTTATAGAGGTTCGGACATGAGCCCTACATCCTCTCTTCAGACCTTAGGTCTATAATATACAAGGTTTTGGAATACAAGGGATCTCACGATCTATTGCAAACTGATGAATGTCATCATCCACTAGTTCACTTGCTCACTAGCTCAGGTTGTTGCTTTCTCCGCCACTCATATAGCAACAAGTCTCGTGTCCAAGATGGCACACAGTAAGCAAAGAAGTTAGCTTTGAATGTGAAAACCTTGAGTTATCAGAGTTTTAAGAGTGCCATCACTTGGTTTTTGATTCGTTTCTCGTGAATGTATAGGATATTTGAATCAAGGGAATTTGTATCCTATCTTCTCTGTACACTTCATCTATTTATAGATGAAGTGTAAAAGGTTTGAAAAAGTAGCCGTTGAGAAACATATTGGAAGATGTCCAAACGGTGCCTCTCTACAGAGAACGGGTTGCTATTGAACAAAGTCTGCATATGCTCGTGCTTTTCTAACACCAAATTTTGACTTCGTAGGGTATCTCAGATTGACTCTTCTCCGTCAATTTTGTGAATCAAAATTGGTCAAACACCAGGATCTTCAAACTTTAAGTAATCTCTATCCTCAAAGTCTAGTTTTAATGGGATTCCTCCTAACTTGTTCTTCTTGTCTCTCAGTGCATTGGTGATATGCTTGAATGAAATTGGTCAGTTGACGTCATCCAGTTTCTAAAATGCATAACTTCCAAACTAGTGCAAGGCGTGTAGCAAGTTTCTTTTATTACTCTTCGATACCAAACTAGAGAATATACAGTTTGTCTTTACCAAATATGTTACAACTCAATATACAACCTATACAGGATATTACATGTTTTGCACAAACTAGAGCTAATCTAGAGACAACCTAAACTGGTGGTTTTTATACATTGTTTGAAACATCAAAATATAATAAAGGTAAGAATACTACCTAACAAATTCCCCTTTTTGATGTTGTCAATACCACTACTAAGCTGGTTAAGAGTCTGTTTCTCAAATTTACAAATATTTTCTATCAAGATATAATACTCGAGGACTAAACTCTTTAACTCAGCCTGCCCTATGAATATTCCCCTCAACAGGAGAAAAAGAAAAAGAAAAACATTTTACACCAAGGTGTAAACTCAGTTTTAGAGAGAGGCGAATAATTTTGAGAGAAAGATTTATTGTCTACGAAAGGAGCAGAGACTTGTATTATTTCATTGATTTTCTTACAACTTTATCAAAAGAAGTAACTGAAAGTCCAATGAGATCAATAAATTTGGTCTTCTGTTGATGTTGACTGATTTGCTTCATCGATCTTTCACTTCTGAAGTTGGTGATGGGACTCTTGGAAATCCCAACCACAGGTCAACTCGCCTCCTCCTCACCGAAACAAATCTCACAACTTGTTTATGGTGGAGCATCCATGGGGAGAAGTCAAACTCATTATCTCTATCCGCAGGTGCCACTGCAAGCAAGTCTCACCACTTGCACTACATCAACGCTTGTCCCCGTTGTAAGTATCACCACTTGCTCATTCATTTCACTTCAAGACTCCTTGTAGAAAGCTTTGTTTAACTTTGGTAGATGATCACTGGGAAATTACTATATTAATTGTAATAACAGTGGCAAAATAAATTCATATTCCAGATATCGAAGGGAATTGTATATTGAAATTTTTCTATGTACTAATCAAAGTTTCCAAATTCATTATTTAAACAAATTGAAATTAGGTTTTGGGTTTTGAAAATTAAATATTACAAAAACAATAATTAAAGGGTTTTGAAAATAGAATATAAGAGCACAGATTCGAGGGTAATCAATCAACTAGAATATATGCAAATCAATTAACTGAAATTCATCTACTTGCATAAGGTGAGAAATAAGATTCAATAATTACAATTCTGGAATAGGCAATTGCAACCTAGATTACTAATATGTAACTATGTCCTCTCGGTCTCAAGAGGACAGTATTAATCAATCCCAATAAACATCATATTTAATTCCTACAATTAATTCTTTTTTTTTTTTAGACAGAAAAAAATTGCATTAAAATTCCTTTTCCTATTATCAACATTCACCTTTCACTCTTTCAATTGATACCTATAAACCTAGATTTAATTTCATCTCTCAATCCTTCATTAAATCCAGATCCAATTGAATTAACCGAGGAAATTAAACCTTGCAAGTAATTGAGTTAATAAAATTAAACTTGCATCCATGATAGTTGGATAAACCCTAGAACCTGCTATGGTTTCTAGCCACTCACGATGGAAAGAACCACAAAAAACATATTAATAAATTACATGCAAGAACTTACCAATCAAAGAGGAATCTTGAACTCTTAACAAACTCCAATTCTAAATTAGACTCCAAGAAAAGATAAAAGATAAAAGATAAGTAATTCTCGAAATGCATTGGTATTTGTTAGTACGCCTTACAAGCCTGGAAGAAAAAGAGTCTAACGGGGTATGGGTTTTGTCAAGTACGGATCCTATATAGTATGATGCAATTGCTCTAACCATGCTATGTAGCATAGACCAAGTATACTTCAAGCGATGACGTCATCTGTACGGAGTTGCGAGTATGACAACACCAACATAGACTTTCTAGTCTAGGTCCAAGCATATGAGGAATAAGAGGAATCGCAAGATATACTGAAGAAGAACAAACTTAAAGGATTGGAGAAGCCTTACAGTCTGCAAGCACAAAACTTTAATTTTCGCTACCTAGGACAATCAGTCCAGGATTCCTCATACTGGCAAAATACTGACATTCTGACAAAAGACGAATCGTCACGACCAAAGCCAGAAAAAGGGGAAAAAGGTGTTGACCCTCTACAAAAATTACACCTACCCACTGAACGCTATAACTAATAGAGACATTTGATTGGATATCTTCCATTTTATTTCTAGCGGGTCTTAAATTCAAAACTTCAACATCTCGAGTATAAATACCAGAGAAATCATCAAAGAAGAAGGTTACAGAAACAAACTAAAATGCTACATATACAGAAGTACTCAATTCAACGAGATCTGTGAACTCCCACCGAAAGTTTTAGGCTTAATGATAAGCTCATATTTATACTCACTTATCTATATTTTTCTCCATCATTTCGAGTGCATTTTATTATATTTTTACTCATTTTTGTGCATGAGTATATTTTGGAGGGTGTTATGCCTTTGATAGATGATTTTTGCAAGTTTTAGGCCGAATTCATTGGAAACCCATACCGAAAGTAGATTATGTTCAAAGGAACAGTAACAAATTCTTCCACACGAGAAATCCAAGCTAATGGAGCATGGAAAGAGAAAGATCTTTGAATTAGCTTTCCAACACAACTGGAATTGGGACGATTAGAGTTCGGGAGCAAAAGTTATGGCCAAAACCGTGAGATTGTGCTGAAGTCTGAAACATGCATCCATTTCGATCGAGATGCTCCCTGTCGATCGACAGGAAGGACATGCTGGGATTTCGATAAAAATTCTCCCTGTCGATTGACAGGGAGAACAAGTTGGAGATGCTCCCGCAACCCAGAGCCTAGATTTCGACTTGAAGGCTGTGTCGATCAACAGTCTGCCTGTTGATCGACACAGAGGACCGAGATGGAATTTTTGACCTGTTTTGGCAGTTTTTGCTATTTTATCCCAATACCTAGTTAGGTCTTTTTCACTCCTCTATAAATATGAACTCTTAGGCACGAAATTTAAGCTTGGATATCTATCTTTTATGCATTATTACACTTAGAATAATTGAGATTTGGAGTTTTTACAAGACATTCAAGGTTCCTCTTTATTTGTAAGTTCTGTAATAATATGTTTGGTTTAATTCTAGTCATGTTTTGTGGCTAGAATCCTAAACAGGTTCAAGGGTTATGATTTATCTTTTCTGATGCATGTTCATTGAAATCGACTCATATGGCATGGATTAATTCTCTTATTTAATTTTATAATCTAGATTTAAAGAAGGACCGAGAGGTGAATTGAGGTCTAGATTTATATTTAATAATTGATGGATCGAGAGATGAAAATTATTAACAGGAAGAGAGAATTAATTGTGTTGTTTTCTGTCTCAAAAGGAAGAAACCTACATAGGAATAATTAGATAATTATGACATTGATTAATTTGGTGTTCTTGAGACCGAGAGGACATAGTCACTAATTAATAATCTAGGATTTAAATTGTCGGACCAAGGAATTAAATCCATCAAAATCTATGTTTTCCCCATTGCTGAGTTGATTGAGATTGCATGTTGATGATTAGATTATCTGCCATAGGATCTGTGTTTCCCTTTATTGTTTTCAAAACCCTTTATTTTCTTGAATTGTCATCTTTAATTTTCAAAACAAAACTCCTTTTCCAATTTCCTCAAACTTCTATGTTCTAGGAATTATATCTAGTACTTTGGGTATTTCGTTGCACAGTCCCTGTGGGATCGACCACCTTAGGGTGTAAAAATTATTATTTGCTACAGTATTTTACAGTTACCAAATTGGCGCCGTTGCCGGGGACTTGTCAGATTTATCTAATTATTAGTTTATTTTTAGTTCTGATTGATTGAGGCTGTTTTTTATTTTAATTTCATTTTTATTAGTTTTGCTGTTTTTAATTTCGAATTTTAGGGTTCGAATTTAGTTTTTGGTGTTTGAATTTGATGTTTTCGGTTCGTGTGAGTTTTTAGGTTTTTACCTCTGTTTCGATCGACTGCCTGCCTGTTGATTGACACAGAAGTAATCAACCTGCGTGTCGATCGACAGCCTGCCTGTCGATCGACACAGAGGCTGATTTTCAGTTTTTCTATTTTTGTTTGCAGGTTCTTGAACACAAGGGATCGGGGCAAATCTCTCGAGAATTTTGATCCATAAATCAAGCAACTCATGGCAGAAAGGGAAGCAGACAGGTACGAGGCCCGAGCATGCCCCAAAACAAGTTTGGGGGAGAGAAGGCGATCTAGCCCGCCCTGGTTCTGAAAACAGGTATTGTCGAGCTGCGACGTTAACTAAAACACTTGTTGGGATGTAACCCAACTTTTATATGCTTTCATTTCAATTTCCTTTGTTTCTTTTCAATTTTCATTTTTAATTCCATTGGTGTGTTTGACAAAATTTCCGATTTCTATTTTGCATTTATATTGTTTTATTTTCAAAAAAAAGGGGGGGAGGATTACCTCTGTCTCGATCGACAGGCTCCCTGTCGATCGAGATAGAGGTCAGCACAGAGAACTCTTAGATCGACAGCCACGGAAGTCAACAGGAGGCTTTGTGTCGATCGACAGGACACAGAGTGCCAGAATTACCAATTTCTTCGTCGCGCAGTGCTGATTCTTCTGGTGGATAAAAAGTTGATGTCTGAGATCAACAGTCAGGTACAAGTTCTGTTTCTTGTCTGATTTTCAAACTTTTTCTTACTCTCCGAGTTTGAAATAAGTTTGGGAGGATGTGGACAAGAAATTCGAACTATCTATCCCTTTACTTGCATTATTTTTTATTGCATTTATTTGAATTGGTGTGTTTAAATTTTTGCCTAATAAAAAAATATAGATATTATGTGAGGAAAATTTTTGAGTAATTGAACCCTCTTGCATTATATGTGATGTTTGGAATCGATCTTTGGTTAGTTGATTTGATTTTGATTGTGGTTGATTTGCCCATGAATGTAGAATACCGCATGATAGGGTCTAATTGAAACTTACACTTGCATGATGTTTGAGTGGATTGAAATTGACCAAGGAAGAATTTTTGAACCTAAGTGAGTTTTTGAGCCATTATTTGTTCATGAGAGATTCGCATGTATGTTATGATTTCTCTAGAACTTACTTTTATTCTGATTCGAGACTGCATAGTGTGCACAAGAATAGAAAATGATCTTAGGCCATCTTTGTTAGCCAAATTATCCTAAACACTGTCCCTTGTTATATTTTATCCCTAGATTAACCCCTTTGAGCCTGTTGTTTTTCTTTCTTGGTCTATGAGATAAGGAAACAGTGTAGTTCTATCTTGTCTTTGAGAGAGTGCTATGAGAAAGGTGAATTGTATCCTGTCTATAAGATTTGGGTGAAATAAGGGTAATTGTATGGGTGGATAAGAAACTTAAAAATTGATTTACAAAAGAAGGTTGGGCTCTAGAAAAATATTTGGGTCCTTATAAGCTCAAATAATTAAACAAGATTTTTAAGAGCATAAAAGGACTAGAAAAAAAAAAAGAAAAAGAAGAAAAAAATTTTGAATCTTGGTTTATGTTGAAAATATTAGGAGATTGGTGGATAATGAGAAGATACTGGTTACTTTATTGAGAGTAGCTAATTCAATTGGTTTAGTCACTTGGCTATATTTCCCTAGGAAGGTCTCAGGTTAGGCATGCCTAAACCATTTAGGCGGGTTTTATCCATTAACCCAACCCAAACCCATTTAATATGCCCTATTTGGGATGGGTGAACCCATTTGGGTAGGATAAAATCCGCCTAAACCGTTTAGGCCTGCCTAACGCAAGTTTTTGCCTATTTCCCTACCTTTCATAAAAAGCCTTCATTACAACCCTTTCAAAGTCCTTTTTAATTCTTGAATTCGGTGCACAAACAAGCAGTAGAGATTTTAGAACTCTTGCAAGCCTATGGTAGAAATTTCTTCATACATGTTGTGAGTGCTTTCATTTGAAAACCCAAACACTTGTGTGATGAGCGATACACTTTCCTGTGAGTCTTCCGAAGTTGATGAATATTTTATCTCTTTCAATTGCTTGTGTGATGTGGATTGATGAACCTTGATTGTGATGAATCTTGTGAGACATTGCAATATCAACTTCTTGAGATCTCTTTTCTTCTTTTCTTCGATTGAGGACAATCTAATATTCAAGTTTGGGGGGTTTGAAAAGCTCATAATTATACTCACTTATCTATATTTTTCTCCATTGTTTCAAGTGCATTTTATTATATTTTTACTCATTTCTGTGCATGAGTATATTTTGGAGGGTGTTATGCCTTTGATGGATGATTTTTGCAGGTTTTAGGCCGAATTCATTGGAAACCCGTACCGAAAGCAGATGAGGTTCAAAGGAACAGTCACGAATTCTTCCACACGTGGAATCCGAGCTAATGGAGCATGGAAAGAGAAAGATCTTTGAATTATCTTTTCAACGCAACTGAAATCGGGTCGATCGGAGTTCGGGAGCAAAAGTTATGGCCAAAACCGTGAGACTGTGCAGAAGTCTGAAACATGCATCCATTTCGATCGAGATACTCCCTGTCGATTGACAGGGAGGACATGCTGGGATTTCGATCAAAATTCTCCCTGTCAATTGACAGGGATAACAAGTTGGAGATGCTCCCGCAACCCAGAGCCCGGATTTCGACTTGAAGGCTGTATCGATCGACAGTCTACCTCTCGATCGACACAGAGGCCCGAGATGGAATTTTTGGCCTGTTTTGGCAGTTTTTTCTATTTTAGCCCAATACCTAGTTGGGTCTTTTTCACTCCTCTATAAATATGAGGCACGAAATTTAAGCTTGGATATTTATCTTTTATGCATTATTACACTTAGAATAATTGAGCTTTAGAGTTTTTACAAGACATTCAAGGTTCCTCTTTATTTGTGAGTTCTTTAATAATATGTTTGCTTTAATTCTAGTCATGTTTTGTGTCTAGAACCCTAAAGAGGTTCTAGGGTTGTGATTATTCTTTTCTAATGCATGTTTATTGAAATTGACTCATATGGCCTGGATTAATTCTCTAATTTAATTTTATAATCTAGATTAAAAGAAGGACCGATAGGTGAATTGAGATTTAGGTTTATAGTTAACAATTGATGGATCGAGAGATGAAAATTATTAACAAGAAGAGAGAATTAATTATGTTGTTTTCTGTCTCAAAAGGAAGAAACCTACATAGGAATAATTAGATAATTATGAGATTGATTAATTTGGTGTTCTTGAGACCGAGAGGAGATAGTCACTAATTAATAATCTAGGATTTAAATTGTCGGACCAAGGAATTTAATCCATCAAAATCTATGTTTTTCCCATTGCTGAGTTGATTGAGATTGCATGTTGATGATTAGATTATTTGCCCTAGGATCTGTATTTCCCTTTATTGTTTTCAAAACACTTTATTTTCTTGCATTGCCATGTTTAATTTTCAAAACAAAACTCCTTTCCCAATTTCCTCAAACTTCTATGATCTAGGAATTATAGCTAGTACTTTGGGTATTTCGTTGCACATTCTCTGTGGGATCGACCACCTTAGGGTGTAAAAATTATTATTTGCTACTGTATTTTACAGTTATCACTTAACAGGGTGAGCTTATTTTTTAGGCTATTAAGCTTTCCATGTGTCACCAAGTGAACACGAGACTCAGAATCTCTGTATTCTTTAGTTACCATTTGGTAGTTTTTCTCTCCAAGAAAAACTACAACAGTCAAGTACATCTTGTATTCTAACACTTATGGGAAACCAACCGCAGAAGAGATAGTTCACGGGGGAACTATAAACACCCCATTCCGGCTACAAGGAGTCTGAGTGGTGTGCCCACACTCTGAGGAGCTGTGACGCGAGGAACCAAGCAAGGACCAGTCGAGTGCGCTTGTGGATCGGTGGATGGGGCATTCACCGAAAAGCAATATATCGTAGGAGCAATTGTAAACGTTTTAAGTGATCACTTATATTTTAACCAGATTAATTGCAATACAATGACGAAATAAATTTATAACTCAAATGTCAAACCCACAGAGAATGATGTACAAAATAAACTCATGTACTGTAACATAGTTTTTGGATAATTTTTTAAGCAATTATAAAATAGATTTTGGGTTTTTCAAAATAAAAATAAAGATTTAAAATAAATAAAGGATAATACGGATCCTAGGGTTGAACTTCTACTCTTGATGACATGCAAATAAACCACCAATCATATTCATGCAACAAGTGAGATATCAGAAAAGTGTTATAATTTACTTGGTCCGACAAATAATAACTAGATTAATAATATGTGTCTATCTCCTCTCAATCTCAACACTTTAGAGAAGTGTTCAAGATTTCAAAGCAAATTTGGAAACTGAGTAATGCAAGAAATAACGAAAATTGTAAATGACGCATGATATTATAGTTGTTCGGATTCTTAAGTTCTACGTCCACTCTTTAGATCTAAATCCGGTAATTCAGTAAGAGAATGAAGTATACACTCCTCACGATCTATAGCCAATCACCACGAAAGCCACCGTTCGCAGCAAACTGGATCACTCGCCCAGGTAGATGTTCTTCACTCCTTCTTCAGTTCTTTGAAGCCTCTCCAAGTCTTCTCCGAACCAGCAGTCATCAAAAACGGATTGAGGACACACCTCCCTTCTCCTTCTCCGGTGGGTGGATGGTTGAGTTCTTCCCAGAACAGACAAAGGTTGGAAAAAGCCCGTAAGAACTTGTTCCCCGTTTGAGAACCAAGCTGTTGTGTTCTTACTTGAAAAGTAAGAACACCAAGGATGTAGACTAAGTGACAGATACTTAGTCCTCGTGTACTCAAGGTCACACGGTGGATCTCAGAAGATTACTTGAGCAATTAAGCCTCGTGTTCAGTAAATGAACCACGGAGTAAATGTCGTTCAGTTGAGGGCTTTAAATGTGTTTAAGCTTTATATTCGGCAGAGTAATGACAAGCTTTGAATGTGTCAAAGATCTGTATGTTTGTCTCTATGGTCCTTTTGTTATTTATAGACGAGACTTTGAAAAGTAGCCGGTGGAGACAAAGTAGATGTTGTCTAATCAACGACCTTACTTTTTGTTGTCGCAGACCTGCTCCTCTGCTTTTTCTAAACACAACCATGTTTTTTCTAAGATAGTTTTGTATTTGTTGTGTCAGACTCAAACAACATTAGACTTCAGTCTTAACTGTCTGATTTTTTGTTCCTTATCATTGAGATTCCGAACCTCTTCATGACTGTTTAGCTCATTATTTTTCATGTGCTCTCCACTGTGTGAATCTGCTTATCTTGAAACTGTTAGTTACCCTCGATAGTTTCTCACATCCTTGGCAGTTTTGTCTTTGACAGTTCCAAACTGCATGAGTAGTTATCTTGCTCATTACTTTGATTAGCTCTCGCAGTTTTATGCGGTTCTTCTTGAACTGTCTTCACAGTTTTTCTTCCATAAAGCTTCTCGAACTGTCTTCACAGTTTTCTTCGCATAAAGCTTCTCGAACTGCTTCACAGTTTTTTTCATCGCACAAAGCTTCTCGAACTGTGTTCACAATTTTTGGTTGAATGTTCCTGTCGAGCTATTACAACTCAATAATCCTATACAGGATTACAGAAGTAATAACTCTAGACCTACGTAATCAGCTTTGACACATCAAAATATCAAATTAAAGGTGGGATTTATTTATCAATATATAACACCAATGCCGCAGCACGAGACGATGAATCTGTTCGAGGAATGCAGTGCTATTATTCAGAAGAAGTTGCCTCTGAAAAGAGAGGATCCAGGTTCATTCACTATTTCTTGTGTTATAGTTGGCGAAATATTCAGCAAGGTGCTTTGCTATTTTGGAACAAACATCAATCTGATGTCGTTGTCGGTTTTCAAGAGACTGGAGATTGGAGATATCAAACCGACCACCATAACTCTTCAGATGGAAGATGGATCGATCTCATATCCTAGAGGAATTGTGAAGGATGTCTTGGTAAATGTTAAAGACTTTATACTTCCTTCTGATTTTGTTGTTTTAGACATGGAGGAGGATCAAAATATCCCGCTGATTCTTGGGAGACCATTTCTGAGGACCAGAGGAGCCCTGATTGATATTCGAGATGGGAAGCTAACATTCTGAGTCAACAATGAGTCTGTAACCTTCTCGATTTAAAAATCCATGCAGAAACACGATGATGGGAGTTACCAAGAGGAATGCCATGCGATAGAAGTGATTTCTTCTCCTTTACTTTTTGTTGATTCTGATACTGATTATCTGGAAAAATGTCTACACCACTCTTTTTTTTTTTCCAGATCTAGATGAAGCTTGTGACGAGATTCTGGACTTTATTATGGAGCTTGATGTGTAGGAGGAATTACCCAGGTCAAAGGAGAAGAAAAGGGAGCCCCTGTCGAGTCAATATGTGGAAGAAGGAAGGAAAAATCGAGCAAAAGCCTCTGTTTTGCTTGGCATAGCGGCCATGTCGAATGCTGGAGCTTTACCTCCATGTCGATCGACAGGCAGCTTGTCGATCAACACTACCGCCAAAACCCACCCAGTCATCACGCAGTTTATGAAGAAGAAAAAGAAGAAACTTGCTTCTATTTCGGTCGACATAGCCGCACCAGGGGCGGAAAAATGGCCCAAACAGTCTGTTTTGGAGCTGAAACCTCTTCCCTCTCATTTACAATATGCTTTCTTGGGGCCTGACAATACATATCCTATTATTGTGTCTTCTTTTCTTACTTCTACAGAGTTGGAGAAGCTACTACGAGTTTTGAGGGACCACAAGTAAGCTATTGGATGGACACTGGTAGATATCAAAGGAATCAGTCCAATTGTATGTCAGCACAGGATCATTCTAGAAGAAGAGGCTAAGCTGAAGTGACAAGCTCAGAGAAGACTCAACCCTACAAAGCAAGAAATCCTGAAGAAAGAAGTACTGAAGCTTCTAGAAAATGGGATGATATATCCCATCTCTGACAGTAAATGGGTGAGTCCAACATAGGTTGTTGCCAAGAAAGGGGGGATGCAGATTGTGAAGAATGTGGATGGTGAAGAGGTAGCAACAAGACCAGTCACATGATGGTGGTTATGTATCTACTATCGAGCTCTAAATGCCGCCACATGCAAAGATCACTTCTCTCTACCATTCATCGATCAGATGCTCGACCCATTAGCATGTTATCCCTATTATTGTTTTCTTGATTGGTATTCTGGTTATAACCAAATTGCAGTGGCCCGGGAGGATCAACATAAGACGGCTTTCACTTGCCCATATTGAGTCTTTGCCTACCGGATGATGCCTTTTGGTTTGTGTAATGCATCTGTTACTTTTCAGCGGTGTATGATGTCTATATTCCATGATCTTATTGAGCATATTATGGATGTTTTCATAGATTTACTTTTTTGTCTTTGGTAGCTCTTTTGATATTTGCTTGCAGAATTTAGCTACTGTGATAGAGAGGTGTACTGAGACAAACTTGTGCCTAAATTGGGAGAAGTGCCACTTCAAGGTTAAGGAAGGGATTGTACTAGGACCCGAGTGTCCTCTGAAGGTTTGGAAGTAGACAAGGCCAAGATCACGACGATTGAGAAGATGCCGCCGCCACTGAATGTGAAGGGAGTTTGGAGTTTCCTAGGCCATGTCGGGTTCTACCAAAAATTCATACAGGATTTCTCTAAAATCTTTAGACCCCTTTGTAATCTTCTAGAAAAAGATGTTTCTTTTATTTTTGATGCAGATTGTCTGAAGGCCTTCGAGCAGTTGAAGAAGGCATTGGTGACTTCTCCAGTTCTCACTACTCCAGATTGGGATGAGCCTTTCGTGCTTATGTGTGATACTAGTGACTATGCAGTTGGAGCGGTTCTAGGGCAGCTGAAAGGGAAGCTATTTCATGTCATCCATTATGCCTGCAAGACCATGAACCCTGCCCAATGCAATTACACCACCACGAAGAAGGAAATGCTTGATGTGGTTTATACTTTTGACAAATTTCGGTCCTACTTGATAGGGTCGAAAACTATTGTTTATACTGACCATGCTGCCATTAGATTTTTGTTTGCTAAGCAAGATGCCAAGCCCAGGTTGATCCAATGGATCCTGCTACTTCAGGAGTTCGACTTGGAGATCAAAGAAAGGAAGGGCTGTGAGAATGTGATTGTCAACCATCTCTCCAGATTGGAGTATCCGGTTGAGGGGGATGATCAAAAGATGAGGATCCAGGAGTCTTTCCCTGATGGATAGGTTTTTGCATGCAAAGATAGGGTTCTCAAGGAGTACTACTCCAACAAGACTCCATGGTATGCAGACTATGCCAACTACTTAGTGAGTGGTGTCCCCCCCCCCTCCCCCGGAGTCTACCCCACAAAAAAGGAAGAGGTTTCTGAAGGAGGTCCGATTCTACTATTGGGAGGATCCTTATCTGTGGCGCTGATGTGCCGATTCCATTATCTATTGGTGTGTTCCTCAGCCTGAGTTCTTCAAGATCAATGAGGCATGTAATTACTCTCCCAGTGGTGGCCACTTTGCTGCCAATAGGACCGCCTTCAAAGTCCTTTCTAGTAGGTTCTACTGGACAACTATCCATGAAGACTGCAAGGCTTTTGTGTCTAACTATGACAACTGTTAGAGGATGGGCAACATTTCAAAGAAGGATGAGATGCCCACTACACTAGTGATTGAAGTCGAGATATTTGATGTGTGGGGGATAGACTTCATGGGACCCTTCCCACCTTCAGGAGGTTATACTTATATTCTTCTTGCAGTCGATATGTTTCTAGATGGGTGGAAGTCATTCCTACCACCACCAATGACTCCAAAGTTGTGGTGAACTTCCTCCAAAAGTATGTGGTGACTCGATATGGCACTCCGAGAGCCTTAGTAAGCGATGATGGTTCTCATTTTTGCAATCGTACTATAACTGCTCTACTTGCTCGATATGGTTGAATGCTTATTTACTTTCCTCTTGAGACTTACACCACACTAGATCTTATTCTCATTCATTCAATGCAGGCTTACACCAATTGTTTGATATATAAATTGACATCTAGATTGTAGCCGATTCACAGATTTCGATGTCGTGATAAGTGTTTTTGTATGTGAGTATAGATATAATCAATTGTTAGGTGAATTCTCATAGATCGTGAATTCACGTGTTATTAGGAGTGATTTAGGATTAGATTTGATAAATCTAGATCATCTATGATTGACTCGTCGGTACTAAGGAGGTTAGTTAGTGTTGGGTGGATTGATTAGCTCACTTGAAATTAAATTTGGTTAGCATCATTGAATCGTTCATTGTTTATCCAGTGCAATGTTCATTCCAAAATCCTGTTTTCCTCATAGTTGAATCCAATTGTTTGTGAGATCTTTACTTGCTTCTAGTTTGTCAGATTGTGTTGATTTTGTAAAGTGAATTGTTGGTTGATAATTGTTTGATTGAATCACTTGTTTTCTTAGTTCATTGGTAGTTGAATAGACTTTAATTCTTGCTTAGAATAGAAACAAACTCAACGACTAGATTTTTCTTGGATATAACCAGTCACATTAGTATCCGGTAGTTTGAGCGGGCATAGCGAGAAAAACCTGTATTGATATTTTATTCTTGAGATGGAATTGTTTGCTTGTCAATTAATTTCCGCATCAGGGTGAAGTGGCAACTCCAAGATGTTTTTTTACTTGGAAAGTAAAAAAAAGTTAGCAGATAGCTTTTACTAGATGCACAGATGCTCGTATCCAAAGATGGTACAATGGAAGTGAGCTGATAGACAACCTGAAAGCATACAATAGTTAAGTAAGAATTTTTTCAGTAATTTTCGTTATTCGTATATTTAATTCGTATATTTTGTAATATTTTCTATCTGGATTGCAACCTCTATTTATAGACGCTGTTAGAAAGGTTTTAATCTGGAGCCATTGTGAAACAAAATGAACCCATCCAATTGGAAGTCTTACTTTTCCTGCAATGCAATGTCCTTGTTGTCAGAGCAGGTGGACTTTGTGACTTTAGAATGGCCCTGAGCCGGGCCGAGGTGTGTGCTTGTAGATTCCTTGGACGAACAAACTTTAAGGACCGTAGACTTTAAGATCTCATTTTTTATAGTCTGGGCTTGCAAATTGTACGCTTATCCTGATTTGCTTGTCACTACTAGCTGGTTTAGGAATAGCCTTTGCTTGTGATGAAATGTCAGCCAACTACCTCCAAAGGTAAGACCGTCTGCTGGTGAAGGCATTTCAGCGGAAACCTCCAAATGATCTCGTGCTCAGCTCCTTACAACTCGATTGATCCTAAACATAACATTACAAGTTTGAACTAATCCTAGCTAAAAACATATTAACGGGAGGTATGTTAATAGACACAACAAAACATTATAATAATTAAGGAATTTCTAACAATTATTTATAGGACCACTGGAAACTTTGATATGCTTGAATTGTGAATTTCCATAATAATAACCGCCGATTTGGATAGAAGTGCAATTTATGTTGATATATTGCCATTCAAAACATCTAAATATAATAAATCTCCATTCTTTGGAAATTACAGTCTTGCTACACGAGCAGCCATCCATTCAAGAAATCTTTGATTTTAGCATTACCTATGATTCATTAGATATTTCTAAGTAGTTTCCTTAATGATTGATTACAATTTGGAAACGGCATACTTCAATATTTTCACTGATTTGAGACATCTTCATGGAAGCTCAAGTCGTTGGACTTTTATTTACTCCAGTGGTCCATGAAAAGGACTTATGTTGTCACAAATTGATTGTTGGATTAAAAAAGTTTAGAAATAAATACTCAAGAAGAGAATGCTAGAATCCACGATTGTATTATTTCAAAAACATCAATTCATGGGCACAGTAATTAATTTGATTTCATGGATTATGATTATGATAGTGCGGTGCAAAAGCAACTGGATGCAGCGATGCCATGGGTGGGGCTCTACATTGCAGCAGCTTCTGCAGTCTGCACTCTTGCAATGGCTGCTGACGCCGTCAATAGCTTCCGGCACAAGAAGCTATGGATCCCTTGCAAATACAGCTCTCTAAACGCCACTTCTTTGACGGTGTTAGCGGTGGCAATGAAGCTACCCATGGACCTCAACACTGTCATGATCAAGTCCCAGACAGATGCAATGGCAAAGTTTATGAGCTTACACTTTATGTCAGTAGTCATGACTAATTTTATGCCGTCTTTGGCAACCATGAATGATGGCAAAGAGGTTCTTGCAAACGTCGTGGGTCTGGGCATTCTTGTGATCACGATCGTGGGCAATGTGAGCATTCAATTTATTGAGCTGAGGCGTTTTCTTGAACCAGGTACTATTAGTTTATTTATCATGATCCCTTCAGCTTTGATGTTAGTTTCACTCGTGGGATTAGTTTCTTTGGCTGTTACAGTCTCCACGATTCAAAGAAACCTTAAATGGATGCATCAGAAGAAGCTCAAAGCAATGTTGAATCAAGAAGAGGAGGTTCTAGGGCGAGATGGCATGGATATGAATGATGAGAGAAGGCAAATGATGAAATATTGGGTGATGGCAGAGAGTTGCAGCCCTCAGTTTGTGATGGCGGGTTCTGCTCTTTGCACATCTTCTTCCATCATTTGCTGCTTTGCTTTTATTATATTAACATTGGTTTCTAGATTTAGGGGGACGAACGCAAATAGACCGGGTGAATCGACATATGGAATTTATACCTTATGGATTGTATATGTTCAATCCCTTGGGATGGCTATAGGCGTTGTTGTGGCTAAGTTGAGATGGTTTAACACTGTCATGCTCAAGTGCTCAACGACTTGCTCAAATAGCTTCAGAGATGAACTCAAGATTGAAGGCTACTGGATTCAGACTCTCAAGGACTGGAGAAACAGCTTCTCAGGCTTGCAGATTAGCCCAGACAGATTTCGGAAATACTTTCATACTGCCAAATGGTGTGTGCTTACTCTCTGCATCGGAATTCAGGTTTTTATTGTTCTTATCAGCAAAATGCTCCTCATCTTCTGTGTCTTCATCCTACGTCCATTTCTATCTTTCTTCTCTCACATAAGACAATCTGTGAGCCAAACAGAACATAACACTGACACTGATCTAAGTCGATATGTTGTGTTACTAGAAGGAGAAGCAGAGTTGCCTCCAAGTTTCTTGAAAAGTATGTGTGTCCGAGCTGATCGCATAATTCAGACAGGTAGAAAAATGCAGCCCTCGAGCCTCTTACATCTTCTACAAAAATCTGGCAACTTCAAGGGAGTAGGAGAGTATAATTGTAGCCAAATCCCAAGCCTTCTTTCTCAAGATCCCCCAGATTGTTGGACTCTACCATTGGTTACTCTCACCACCATTGCAATAGCTCTTCCAAATATTTCACACGATAAACGCAAGCAGTTGTTGGGCAGCGTGAGTGAGGGACTTTCCCTCGCCAAGATTGTCGAGAAAACTCTGGATACAAGTGGAAAACTCAAGAACATAAGGGAAGCAGCAAGACTTACTTGGGTTGAAGTTTTGCTTTATTCAAGTGGCTACATATCGATCTCACAAGGGCATTTCTACACTGCAAAAGCTCCAACGAGGTCTTACATGAGCTCTCCTACAAAGCCCAAGAGATTGTGATGGAGTTCAATAGATCCATGCAAGATCCCATTATGGAAAATCCAGTAAAACTTGTGGCAGCGAATTCAATGTACAGAATTTGTCAATCTATTTTGGTTTCATCTGCTGGCGTAGATGAGAACGAGGAAACGGATGACCATATAATGGAGAGAATATGTGTGATGATAGCAGACATTCTGGCAGCTTGCCTCACCAACTTGTCATACGCCATAACCAGAATGTGTCACCAGAATTCAATCGAGAAACGGGAGAAGAGTGTGCAGGAAGCATTTCTTGTTCTGGGAAAAGCAGAGCAAGTGATGGAAGCTGTTCGACAGCAGCAGCTACCGTCACTCGATCGACATAAAGCAGCTTTCATTGAAGAATGGCGTATTTTTCTCCATCACAATAAAGATGAGGAAGTGGGTTGAATATTTCAATAAAAATATTATAAAATAAAAAAGAAAATTATGCTAGTTTTATTTATTACAGACAAGTTGGCTCTTATAACCAAGAATTTCATCGATATTTCAGTATGTTGCAGTCTTGAAAAAGAAATTTTAGTAGGTGATTCAAAGCCCAAAATAGTGAAATAATCTTCATATGCCCCCAAAAGTGGATTGTTACGACTAGTGTTCAAAGTCCCAAGAATTGAAGCTACTTCATAATCATATTGTCTATAAGTGTGTGATGAGAAGATATGAATTATTTTGGAATTTTGAAGAGAAAAAGAGGATGATGATGTCACTTTGAATGCGAATATGTCTTTTATGCTCAAACGAAGTCATTTCAAAATATTTGTCATTTTATTTAAGGGTGTTCAGTTGAGTCCAATTAACCTTCTTTTTTTAAAAAAAGAACTTGATATTATATTTGCATGGTTTCAATATCTAGGTAAATACTCGTCCTAAAGAATAAATGAAATGAATTATTTCTATAGTTTTTATATTATTATCAATATTTTTAAGGTTACACATAATTTAAATACTATTAATAATTCATTGGTTTCACATATTTATTTGTAATAAATGTGCATAATCCATCTTATTATGAAAACTCGTTTTCATGGGCCGTGCGACTTTGACAAAGAAATTCATGGATTAAACGGACAACCACAAAAATAAATTCCAAGACTTGACGTCAAACCACCTCGTGACCCCATTTTTTATTTTTATTAGTTTCGCTTTCTTGCTGCGTACCTTTAAAAATAGGATAATTTTGCATATAGTCATATTTTTTTCTCAAAGCCCCCAAATTTAAATAAATTAAATTAGTTTATAATTATACTATTTTAACCTATAACACAACCCTTTCATTTAAGAAATCAAAATAGAAAATAATTTCTTCTTCCCGTCCAAATAAAACAAAATTCATATAATATATAATATCATAAAGAATGATAGAAAAACTATTTTCAATTTTAATGATATTATGTTCACTCATCGAATCATGCATGTAATGTCTGACATTATGCACCACCGCATCCACTTGGATGCTTGCATCTTTTCCACGTGGTGGAGACACACTGGCAGGCGAAACCAGTCTTAGCTGCCAAAAACTGTCCGTGACACCCTTTGTATCATCACTCAATGCCGTCGGAAAAAGCTGAAGTGTTCAATTCAATGGAATTGTATGTCTAAAAAATATACTCCAAGTTCTGAAGATTGTGACAGAATGTTGGTAGCCAAAAACGTTTCTCCCTGATGCGCCAAAACTCATGCATTAATAGATTTATGGATGAACTTAGGGCCAGACGCGAGTGGACAAACAGGCTTGCAGATGAGTACTTTGTCAATTTAGCAAAGCTAAGGTTATCGGGAATGCTACATAGAAAAAGTGGAAGCTTGTGCCGAGAAAAAGTGGGTCTATGAAGGAAATTATAAGGGTAAAAATGGGTTTTTATAAATATTTCAACTTAAATTTAATAAGTGGGGTTGTAAAGTGAAAATGTGGGTTATGTATAAAATTACCCTTATAAACTATATAACCTATAACAAAATACATATGCTTGATTTTCAGTTATTTAATTAGTTTTTCGATTATGTTGAAACTCCTCATTATTTTCTTGGTTTTGAAAATCATTTCAAAATATTAGATTTTAAAAGAATTATAAATTTCAATTTTTATGGATCTTAACCATCATAGTGTACTATTAATTTTTTTATTATTTCTTATTGGCTTTCATATATGTATTACATTTTAATATTAATTCGTCAAATGGATTCCCAAGAAGAATTAATTTTAGATGACGACACTCTCTTCTTACTCATGGGTGAATATAATATATTATTGGTTTAAATTTATGTTGATGATATTATTTTCAGTCCAAAGATGCAGAAGTTTGTCCAACTGATGCAGAGTCACTTCTAGATGCGTATAATGGATAAACGGACGTACTTTCTTTGTCTTTAAGTTAATTAAATGACTGAAGCAATCTTCATCAGCGAGAAAGGAAGTACACAAAAGAAATAATCACAATTTTTTGTCTAGATAAAACGAAGTCTTTGAGGATATCGTTGAGCATTTCAGTGCAAAGATGCAAAATTTTGCCCAAGTGATGCAGAGTCACTTCTAGATGCGTATAATGGATAAACTGGCGTACTTTCTTTGTCTTTAAGTTAATTAAATGACTAAAGGAATCTTCATCAGCGAGAAAGGAAGTACACCAAAGAACTAATCATAATTTTTTGTCCAGATAAAACGAAGTCTTTGAGGATACTGTTGAGCCTCAATGCACAACTGATTCGGGGTGAACAAGGAGAGTCAATATTAATCTTTTAACTAATCGTACAATCATAGGATTTTCGCTATATTTAATAGCCAATCGCTAAGATATCTTCTATGCTATCGGATTTTGTGTGCGCTTCCAATCAAATCTAAGGAAATCGTATTTTGAAGCTGCAAGAAAAATCACAAGATATCTAAAGGGGATTGAGTCTCTAGGGATTTGGTATCCATGAGATGATAACATGGGTCTAATTGGGTATTCGGATTTGGATTTTGGCGGTAATCGAATAGATCACAAGAGTACGAGTGAGACTTATCAGTTCTTAGGACACAAGCTGATAAACTGGTTCAACAAGAAGCAACACTCAGTTGCGATGTCCAAAACTGAGGGTATGTTGCTATTGCAAGTTGTACGCAAATACTTCAGATCAAGCAGCAACTGAGAGACTATGATGTTGTAATAAGTGATGTGCTAATATTCTGCGATAATAATATTGTCAAACCTATTGCGTAAGATCCAAATTAATCATCACTCAGGTACAAAACATAGTGATATGCATCACAACTTCATTAGAGTTCAAGTGGAGAAGAAGGATGTTAATGTTGATTACAGAAGAATTGAGGCTCAGTTAGCTGACATCTTAACCAAACCACTTACGGAAGCATGATTCAAGGAGTTCTGTATAAAACTTCGCATTTGGAAATTGATGACATAAGTGTTGAGGATAACATAGTCCCATCTCTCAATTATGAAGTTACGTGATAGCTTGACTTTGACAAGTAGAATGAATACAATTGAGTCAAAACTCTTAGTTGTGTCACATGTAATTTAGTGCCAACCTCAGTTATTACTTCGATATTTGGTGTATGCAAAATAAATGAGTCTAAGCTCTCAATTATTAGCATAAAAAGTTGTTGGATATAGTTGATTGCAATCATATAAGAAGGATAACTGAGGACGTTGAGAAATCGCAACCAGTTTTTTGGATAAAGTTGATTTGACCATAGTAGGTTGTTGCGGTCAGACATTGCCATTATAATGTTTTGGTACAATTTGTAAATAACCTTGTAACCGTCAGATGATTAGCGCGTTACTCAAAGATATAACAACAGTTTTGACTTAGATTTGGACAGTATGTTCGAGCGGGTCCATGTTTTTGGAATCTTTTGGCTATAAAAAGATGGAGAAACTATTATGCATTTCATATCCTTTACTTATCCTACAATATTGAACACTCATTTTTCATTATTTTCATTGTCACTTTTGACTAATAATAAGATTTTATTGTATGTTATAGCTTGATTTGTATGTCCGAATTTTTTGTGTTTCGATATAATATGCATAAATTTACTATTTTGTTGCATGTTCAGTTTATTTGTGTGTGAAAATAAAGGTTGTGAGTGAAGAGTTTATCAAGTCTAATCATGTCTGAGTCAAGAAAAAAAGCAAAG
This sequence comes from Plectranthus barbatus, assembly GCA_026898455.1. Taxonomy (NCBI): domain Eukaryota; kingdom Viridiplantae; phylum Streptophyta; class Magnoliopsida; order Lamiales; family Lamiaceae; genus Plectranthus; species Plectranthus barbatus. Next base: position 24,063 of record JAPKLW010002465.1, read on the forward strand.
AAAGTGTTAGGAACGAGAAAAGAGAAAAACCAAAATCAAATTATGAGTTGACGCGGGCGTAGATGTGACTTCATCGGAAGCTAAAAAATCTTGCCTGCAAGTGTGGTCTGGACGTAGTCCAAGATTGACCGCGTCAGAGAGTGGTTTTCGATGTTGTTTTGGTGCGGCCCGGAGGTGCGGTCATCACAAAAATGAGTTGAAAGTGGGATTTTTAGAGTTTTTCATTTAGTTTTGTTGGCAACTCTTATGTAAAGTTTTCCCATGAATTTTAAGTGTTGGAAGGAACTTTTCACCGTCCTTTTTAATTAAGATACATAGATATTGGGATGAGAAAATGGGAACACATATGTGAGTAGAAAATATAGAGAAGGGAAAAGAAAGAGCTTTGTAGAAGAAGTGAGATTGATTTGATCTAGCTCGGTATTGGAAGATTCTTCAATTTGTATTTGAATTGTCATTGGGCTTATGTTCATCTTCCTTAATCTTAATTTTATGTTGAATTTTATGGTTCAATTTTGCTTATTTATACGTATCAGTAATGAATTTCACCAATTTGGTTTTAGGGTGTTGGATTATCGAATTGGGTGTTTTGTTGTATTTTTGATTTAATCTTACCTTCTTGGTTAAGTTTATATCTCCTTTGGTTTTGATTTGTTATTATGAAATATAAAAAAGAATCTATTGTGTATGCCTATGGTTGGTTGTTCATGATCATTTTCAATTAACTACAACATTAAGGAATGATACTATTGTTGATTGTGATTCTTGATCGAGAAGCATGATTGGTTGTTTGGTGCTCGATCCATTTGAGCTTGCTGGGATTCATTTAGCTTCCAATATTTGATCAAAGTTTTTTCGTTGAATGTTTGCATGTTCTATTTTTACCTTGACCAAGGAACTATGACAATTTCGTGATAACTTACCTTAGTACCCATATACGTTGCACACTCCTTTAACTCAATGCTTCATTATTCTAATTTAAACTTATTTTGTCAGTTCAATTGTTACTTACTTACTTGCAAATGGATTTTCAATACCTAAACTCACTCATAAAACCATGGTTACTTGGATAGTGGCCAAGTATAACTAGATAGTACTTAGTTATAGTTTCAATTATCTTAATTATTGTGAATACGATACTTTTGCTCTCTACCTTATACAATTGAGACATACACTTGCGGATTGCACATCCTTGTTGTAGTGATCAAATGTCTTTTGATATGCTGGAAATATTTTCTACCTCCAGAATTTATGGAAAAATCCCATTTCTAGAACATATTCCCACCTCACCATCATCCATGTGAAGGGATTTCTACTTGCAAAATAAATTGCATAATTTGATTGCCAAGAACCGATTATTGGATATCTAAAATTAATTGTTATGTCTATGATCAACCTATCATGCTCCTATTGAATGCATAAGAAAATTTGCGAAATACCTAGATGAGTTTAATCTTTGAACTGTTGCATAGAGATTTGATCCTTTTTGTGCAATAAGATTCAATCCTGAAAAGTTCAAAATTAAATCTCTGATTTTATTTAAATAAAATCAAAAATAAGAGGAAGAGAAAGAAAGAAGATCCTCCAGATCTAATCTTCTAATTTGTATCCCTTCCTCCGATGCGAAAATCTGGTGAAGATTCCCTCTGGACTCCTTGCCTGCCAAGAAACATAATTTCCTTCCCTATTTCTCAGATCTTGGTGGACAATCACAACTCCCAATATTTGGTTTGTTGTTGATCAACTTATGATCTTATGTTGTTGTGGTGCCCTGTGATTTGAGAAAAAAAAGGAGTATGTATAAGAAATTTTGATCCTTAATGGGCTTGAGATTTACATGGGCCAGACTAGGGACCAGTATGCCATTAGTGAAGAAGGGGAAATTGTTAGGAACTTAGAAACTGGTTCACTCCTTTATTTGATGTTTTGGTGTGTCAAAACTAGCTTTCAGTTTCTAGTCAGTTTCGACATGTAATCCTTGTATAAGATAATCTGAGTTGTAATAGAGAAACTGGAAGCTCTGATGCTCGAGAAGATTGAAATCTAGTTTCTAAACTAGAAACAAGAAAAGAGATCGATAATCTGAAGTCTAGGTTTAGAACTAGAAACTAGAAAAGAAAAAGAAGACCGGTTTTTAGAAACTAGATTTTCACTTGACAAGCTACTCCAAAGGCATAAAACTAGAAACTAGTAACTAGAAAACTAGAGAACAAAAGCTATGAAGAGCACATGAAAAGCGAGAAGACAAAAGGAATCTGAGTGGACTCGATTCTTATCCAAGATTCCTTAAATAATGTCTACCAACAATCATGAACGAGGAATCTTCTTGTTCTGAGTTCCTCGGACTAACGAACTAGCTCTGACAAGAACAAGCGAAAGTACACTGCATAAAAGTAAAAGAAGATCAGAGCAGGCTGCTACAACAGGAAAAGTATGACATTGATTGGACAACATGTTATTTGTCTCTAACCGGCAGAAAATTCAAATGGTCCTCTAATTCGCCTATAAATAGCAGACCACATCTTCAGAAGAGAGTATCTGATCTAATCTAACACTCACGCGCAAACAAGCAGAAACACTGTCGAACTAAAAGCTCAAGCTCTCTGAAATTATCATTTGTCGGTCAAGAACATGAGGCTTAGTTTTCTAGCTCAAGCTATTCATTTGGTGTTATTACTTTTCATGTAATATACACAACAGTCGGCTTTCCTTATTAGAATCTTGATTATCACAAGCAACTACTAACCACACGACGTTCTAGAAAGAACAATAAACATCTCATTCTAATTTGAAGACTGCGAGGTACGTCCTCACTTCGAGAGTATAGAAAGAGCGAAGCAAGTTTCTGGGTGAGTGCGCTAATAGACCGACGCACATTAGCATTCGATGGGGTAGCTAGAGATCGTGAGATCTTGTAAACTGCAACTTAGTTAATTTTCGGATTAAGTTCGGAAGTGTGGATGTAGGACTTAAAGATCCGAACCACTCATGTCTCTTTTATCGCTTTATTTAAGTATCTGCAATCTAGTATTCAAGCTGATTTGAAACCTTCAATACTTTCTAAGTATTGAAGTGTATAACTAAAAATTGGTAACTTAAAACTATCAGAGACAAAACTAGCTAAATCAAGTTTTTTGAAACTGAAAATTGGAAAACTAAGATCCAATTTTTAGAGTGCAAGCTATTAAAAACTTATGCTGCATATTCAAAAACTCTGATCTTGGGACCAACAAGTGGTATCAGAGCTGTCAGTCCTTACAGGCCGGTCATTTTGAGTCGCTTAGGACCAGATCCATTTCCTTGCACTTGTTTCTTTCTGATTTAGCTCTGGTCAAGATGATGAACATCACCAAGCTTCCCAAGTATTCTGCAGAAAAGTTTAACATGTGGAAGAAGAGGTCACTCATCATGTTGAAGAATATTCACCCAGATATGGCTGAGGTGATAGCTAATGGACCGCAGAAGATCACAAAGGTCAACTCCCAGCTTGGAGGAACCGATGGTCTAGAAATCGTGGGCAAGCCATATGTTGAATGGACAGTTGAAGATAAAGCTCGAGCACATCTTGACCCAATGGCCCAAGAACTGATTTTTGCATCACTACCTGAAGCATTGGATGAAAAAACCTTGGAATATGATAATACCAAAGAGGTTTGTGATTTTCTTAGTACTCTAAGCCAAGAAACTGATCAAATGAAGCGCAACAAGATGTAGATTTACGTGGATAAATATGAATCCTTCCAGATGCTAACCAGAGAAAACATACAATAATGGAAGCTAGGTTCAATGCAATCGTCGGCATATTGAAAAACTTGGGGAGATAGTACATTGTTGTTGATCTCAATGCAAAAATCCTCTAAAAAATGCCCAATGAGGACTGGTTTGTCAAGACTACCAGTTTAAAGGAGGTTTTATATCTGTTGACGCATGCTATTACGGTCGACATGAAGACTGTGTATTTTTTAACGCGCGGCATATTTGTCGACATGCGGAGCCGCCTTGGATGGAAAGTGCGAATTTAATAGGCAAGACCATAAGACTTAATCCTACCTCTATATATACTCATGTATTTGGTCTCGAAAAACACTTGTAATTTTCTGCATTTTATTTCTCTTTAAAATTTAGTTTATTTTTAGTTATAGTGTTTATTTTTCATGTCTTGGGATTTGAAGAACTGGAGCATGTCTTTATTTTTCTGTATCTTTATGTTTCAAGTAAGTTCTCTAATGAAGTTTAGTATTCATGTTTCAATTTGCGTTTTAGCATGTATGGCTAGGAACCCTAGCAGATTGAAGGATATTTTCTCCATTTGATTGCATGTTATAATTTGCTTAATTTAAAGCCTAATTAAATTGGTTGAAATTCTCTGGTATTAATTTTAAAATCTAATTCACTTGAAGGATCTAGAGATGAGAATTAGATTAGATTGTTAGTTGTTTCTTTGAGACAGAGAGGAGATAATTAACAATCGGAAGAGAGAATTTGATATAATTTTTTTCTGTCGCAAAAAAAAAAGATTCAATCATAGAATTTAATATGAATGTTTTTTTAGATTGACTAGTTTTTGCAATTGAGACTCAAAAGGTAAAATTCACTGCTAGTAATCTAGGTTTCGATTGCCAAACAAGGAATTAATTCCAATTTATCAGATTTTCCACCATTAATATTTATTTGAGTTTGGACTGATTGTTTTATGCATGTTAATTAGATTGGTTGAATTTCCGAGGATATGTGATTTTATTTATTTGATTTTATTTTAAAAAGTTATTTTCTTAGAAGCTAAACAATTCTCAATTTTGGATTCACTCAACCAATGAATGTCCAACGCATAAAATAGTTTTGTTACACTTTTCCCTGCGGTTACTACAACCTTTGGGTTTACAAATTTATTTGCTCACTGTGCTACAATTGTGTGCAGTTCTAGCATTGATCAAAGTTTCCATGGAGTTTGTTCCTCATAGTAATTAGTCTTCAGTTAGTTTTCCATGTTGCCGATCACAAGACACTTAGCACTCTTTGCTAGAGTTATATTCCGGAGTTTACTCTCTTTATAAGTTAATTCGAAGACCAATTTGTGAACACTTTTTAGACACCAACTCACACGACCAACTATTTCTATGTTCTATGAGGAACTCAAACTCACACAATCTTCTAACAAGAGACGCCTAGAGAAGTGTTTATTGTAAATACCACTTGCCTGAAGAAAATAAGCTACATCGTGGACTTGCTGGGTGCGCGTACATCTAGAGGATGTAAGAGCTTACTGCAACACCTATATGTAGACCAGTGACATAACTTGTAACCTTGTTCTAGTTTGCAGATGTGTCTGGCGATCAAAGAGTGGATGTAGAATCTTTTGGCATCCGAACCACTATAAAAAACCTTGTGTCTTTTTACTGCTTTTTGCATTTTACTCATTTCATTTTTGTGCTTATTTTGAAACCCAACAACTGACAAGTTGTTGGAGTATATTTTGAAAACTTATAAAGTAGAGTTTTGATCTAAAGCATTTTTAGCATCTCATTGACTTTAGTAAGAGTCACTTAGGTCCATCACTTATTTGCAAATCTTCCATCCAGCATTTATTCTCTGACGTTTAGGGACCAACAAATGTCTAGCAAGAAAGATTGAATGAACTTGCTTTGATATTTTTTGATCAAGATTTGATGCAAAAGCTAGCCACCATCCAACTTCAAAGTATACATCCGGAGATGGTGGACGTTCTCACTAAAGGGCCCATTAAGATAATGAAGCCTAATATCTTCGTCGGTCCACCTGCTGAGGGGCAACCACAACAACCACAAATGGTCGAGAAGAAGTTCGACAAATGGATGGTAGAGGATAAGAAGAGAGCTTAGCTGGAATATCTAGCAAAGAAGCTAATACTCGACTGTCTGCCTCCGTTGATGGCAGACGAAGCTCTAAACCTCGACACAGCTAAGAAGATGTGGGATTATGTGTGCACATCTTCAAAGGAGACTGAACAAATGAAAAGAAATAAACTCCAGGTAGTTGTTGACAAATATGAATCTTTCTCAATGCTTGCAGGTGAATCCATTCAAGCGATGGAAGAAAGATTCAATACCATCATGGGAGAGGTCAGGAACTTGGGAAAGACCTATGAAAACGGATAAATGAATAATAAAATCATCTCCAAACTCTTTCCAAGGATCGATTGGATTGTGAAAATGACGAGCTTGAGTGAAAGAGATCTCAGCAAAATGACTACATTTAAGGTATTCGCTCAACTTAAAACTCACGAGTCACCAAAAGCTGTAAACCCGGAAGACATAACATTCTTTGCTAAGAAAGATGCTGGAAGATGGAAGCCAAGGAAGCCCTTCCACAACAATGAAAGATCAGCACAAGCTTCACCAGCAAAGGAGGTTGCTTCAACCTCAAGCTCACAGCAAGTAGATCTCAAGATCAGTGAGCTTGAAGAGCAAATTTGAGAAAGCTTCAAAAGCTCATGCTGGAAGCAAAAGAAGAAAAGGAAGCTAAAGAAGCTAAGCTCACATCATCCTTTCGACCAGCAAAAAGGAAGCCAAGGACGTGCTTTGAATGCAACTCGACAGAGCACCTAAAGAACGAATGTCCTAGGGTGAGCAAAGAAGAAAAAGATCGTCTCAAACAAAGGTTTTGGAGGAGAGCAGTCCAAGCAGTCACAATAGCACTGCTGACCAGGACAGAAGTTCCCGACATTCCTGACAATGAAGAATAATATTATTCCTCAGAAGAGGATGATGAAGAGGCCATGCTAGTCCTAATGGCAAATATCGTTGATAATCGGTATGCTGAAGCTGAGCAAAATGCTGAGTCGGCTCTAGCAGTCGATGCTCAGGAGGTAAATCCTATTAGCATTTCTATTTCAGCAATCATGCATCAATCGGAGGAGTCTTCTTCTTTAGATCCTGAGGATGATTATCTCACTAAGCTCTCATTAGAATTTTAAAAAATGTACGCTTTGAAAGATGCTATTGTGGAAGTAAACACCTTACTGATAACCAAAGTTATATCTTTGACCGAGGAAGTCGAAAGACTAAGGTCTGATGGTGAGGAATTTTTAAAACTCAAAGCTGATTACTTCAAACTTGCTAAAAACTTTCAAAATATTAAAAAGGAGAATCTAGTTTTGAAGATTAAAACTAATAAGGATTGCATTTGTGCTTACACAACAAGCAAGGCAGTTCTAAATGCCATTCTTAGCCAACATAGAAATCATTCTGATAGATCTAGAGTAGGGCTTGGATGTGTTGAAGTCGTGGGAAAAGCCACTAAGCAGGTTTTGATAGGAAATGCTGAATCTTCTAAGTAGAAAAGGATTACATTCGTTTCTGTTGGAAAATTCATTGCTAAGGAAAAAGGTAAAGAAAAGACAATAGCTGAGTCATCAAATGCTAAGCAGAAGGATTGGCGTAAAAAGAATGCATCTCCTGGATCTCAGGAGAGGACCCAGAAAATGCATGCTAAGCCACACTCAGCAGTTTCTAGGATGAATGCTGAGCATTGTGCATCCAATGCTAGGACAGCAAATCCTACCTTCAATAGGGGCAAGCAGGTTAAATACAATGCTGTAAGACCACCCTATCAGCTGTTCACACCACATAGGAGGAACACCTATGTGAGGCCTGAGTCCAATTGTTTTCCTTTTAAAGGACTATGACGGCTAAGCACACTACTACACCTCGTTCAAATTACGCAAAATTTGCTTATCCAACTAAGGCAGAGAAGGTTGTTAAGAGTGATGTCAAGAAGAAAATCTTTAAGATCACTAAGATGTGGGTTCCAAAAGGAACCATGATCCATGCTAATCCTGTAGGACCCGATGCTAAGCGGTTACCTAAACAAACTTGCTGATTTTTTGCAGGAACAGGGTCCAAGAGCTAAGACATCAAGCATGTCAAATGAGTGGATCCTAGATAGTGGCTGCTCAGCACACATGATGGGGTGAGAAGAATTCTTTTAAGAACTTCAAAGAATTCATGGCCCAACAGTCATGTTTGGTGATAATAGCAAAGGAAGAGTGATTGGGAGAGGATGCATCGAGCAACATGGACTAAGGATCATCAACGTTGCTCTCGTCTCCAACCTCAAACACAATCTACTGAGCATCAACCAATTGTGCAAAAATGGATACATTGTATATTTCATTAACACTAGGTGTGAAATTGTTGACAATGCTACAGGTGAAGTGAAGCTAAGAGGCATCCGCAAGGGTGGCCTATACATTGTTGATTGGCAAATCGGCCAACAGGATTCCTGCTTCATAGCATTCGACAAGGAAGAAACAAATTGGCTATGGCACAAGAGGTTGACTCATTCGAACATCAAGACCATCAACTACCTAGCCAAGCACAAACTTGTCATGGGATTGCCTGAGGAGACCTTCAGAAAGGAAGGCATATGCAAAGCTTGCCAGCAAGGGAAGCATACGAAATCATCATTCATAACAAATCCGGAGAAGGCCATTTCTGAGAGAATTCTTGAGCTATTGCAAATGGATCTATTTGGCCCAGTCACTCCAGCCACTGTAAGTAAAAAGGTTTACACTCTTGTGGTTGTTGATGATTTCTCCAAGTTTACGTGGGTCAGACTAGTAAGGACAAAAGATTAGGAAAAACTCATCCTACCAGAGCTGATCCTAAAGGAGCAGAATAGCAAAGAAGTCACCGTTAAGAGGATAAGATCATACAATGGGATAGAGTTTTGCAACGGTATCCTAATGGATTTTTGCGCCGAAGCTCGAATCGGGCATGAGAAATCCACTGCTAGAACTCCCCAGCAGAATGGACTAGCAGAGAGAAGGAATAGGACCTTAAAAGAAGCAGTGTGGTGGATGCTAGCGGACTCTGAGCTGATTGGGAAGTATTGGGGTGAAGTAGTAATGACTGGCTGCTACACTCAAAACAGGAGTGCGATCAATGGACAATTAAACAAAACTCCATACGAAGTGTATAATGGTCGTAAGCCTTCTTTAACTCATCTTCGTGCTTTCAGTTCGACATGTTATATTCATAACAACGAGAAGTCAAAGATTAACACTTTCTCGCCTAAGTCTGATGAAGGTGTGTTCCTTGGATATGGACATCCTTCTCACAAAGGTTATAGAGTGTTAAACAAGACAACTCAAGTTGTGGAAATAACATGCAATGTTATTTTTGATGAGTCTACTTTAGTGCGCAGGATTATAAGAGATCAAAAGGATGACAATCATGAGACTAATGATGTCCATGGTCAATCTAGCTTGAATTCTTTCAAAAATATGCAGATTGATTCGACTAAGTCGATGAATGATTGTAATCCAACACAGACGCACTCAGCAGGTGACCAAACTGCTGAACCGGCCAATGATGCTAACGATCATGCTGAGGCCTCCAAAAAAATTTATCTTAACAAAATTTTGGAAATTATGGGACCAATCGATGAAGATTATGAAGAAATCCCAAATCCAGGACAAGGTGTTGAAGAACGATTGGGCACTACCGAGGGCATTGCCAAGGAAGCTGCTTAGATATAGAATGCGGAGATTCCAGATGCTGAGACTCAAGATGCTGAGATTCAGAATGCTGAGATACAAAATGCTGAACCTCAGGTGATTGCTGTGGAAAATGATCTAGCAGAAAACAATCCAGCATACAATGCTAGCACTGAAACCCCAGCACCCAGCAATCCAAAACCATGATGGCTACGCGATCACCCTCTAGATGCTATCATTGACAACATCAACGATCCAATAAGGACGAGACAAGGAAATGCAATGCTAGCATGCTACATATCACCTGAAGAATCTACCAAGATTAAAGATGCACTACAATCTACAAATTGGGTGAATGCTGTGCAGGAGGAGCTAGCTGAATTCTCGCGCAATCATGTTTGGGATCTAGTAGATAGACCCGAGCATCAAGGAGTCATTAGAACGAAGTGGGTCTTCAAGAATAAGAAGGATAAATCAGGAATGGTCATCAGAAATAAAGCTCGTCTAATTGCCAAATGATACAGACAATGCGAGGGAATAGATTATGATGAAACATTTGCTCCAGTAGCCCGACTGGAAGCAATAAGGTTATTTCTCGCATAAGCTGCTCATAATGAGTTTTCAGTCTTGCAGATGGACGTGAAAAGTGCCATTCTTAACGGTGAGCTCAAGGAAGAGGTATATGTTGAGCAACCACGAGGCTTCGAACAAGGAAACCAAGTCTATAGGCTCAGGAAAGACTTATACGGTTTGAAGCAGGCACCACGAGCATGGTATGGAACTTTGTCCAAGTTCCTGCTGGACAATGGTTTCAAGAAAGGGATGATTGATCAAAATCTCTTTCGAATTAAGGATGAAGGAAGTATATTAGATGTGCAAATATATGTTGATGACATTATTTTTGGCTCAAAGAATCCAACCTTGTGTGACAGGTTTTCAAAGTAAATGCAGAGTAACTTCCAGATGAGTATGATGGGAAAGTTGTCTTACTTTCTCGGACTCCAAGTTCAGCAATCAAGTGAAGGGATCTTCATACATCAGAAGAAATACAAAAGAGATCTCATTGCTAAGTATTGCCTAGAAAAGACGAAGAGCTTAAGGATTCCTATGAGCACGAGCTGCCAAATTTCCCTTGATGAAGGAGGGGAAGCTATGAATCATATGCTTTATAGAGGTATTATCGGTTCTTTGCTTTATCTAACGGCTAGCACACCAGATATTTCCTATGACATAGGAGTTTGAGTGAGATATAAAACAAATCCCAAAAACTCGCATCTGGATACTGCTAAGCGGATAATCCGATACCTCAAGTGCATAGAAGGTCTAGGAATTTGGTATCCAAGGTCTGATTGGCTAGCACTCAATGGATATTCAGACTCATACTTTGGAGGATGGAAGATCGATCGGAAAAGCATGAGTGGCACCTGCCAATTCCTAGGACACAAGCTCATAAGCTGGTTTAGCAAGAACTAGCACTCGATGGCGATGTCAACAACAAAAGCTGAATATGTAGTAGCTGCAAGTTGTTGTGCTCAAGTATTGTGGATTCGACAATTACTAGAAGATTATGAAATTCCTTCAGAATGCGTGCCAATCTACTATGACAACAATAGTGATAGGTGCATCACGAAGAATCCTGTTCATCACTCCAGGACAAATCACATCGATGTTCGACATAACTTCATAAGAGATCATCAAGAAAAAAATCATATCGATGTTCAATATATATGCACGAAGATCAGCTTGCTGATATCTTCAGCAAACCGCTTGCTGAGGCCAGATTGAAAGAACTATGTCTGAAGTTGGGCCTCATGGAGTTAGAAGAAGCTGTGGATGAATGAGTTCAAACTCTCATTCTCTCTGGATTTCTGGTTTTCTAAGATTTCTTGGATTTCTGGAGAAGAAGGAGAAAAACGTATCCCAGCTTATGTTTTTAAGATGCTGACTTTTGTTGCTGAAATATGGTTGCTAAGCAAAAAGCAAATGAATGCTGAGTCGAAGCTCTTAGCATTTCATCAATGCTATGTTATAATATTCAAACAAGTAGCAACAAGTGGTACAGACGATTGCTAGAGAATGAGTGCTGAGTCCAAGCTCTCAGCAGTCAATATAAGAATGCTAGAATTTGAATGCGGAGTCCAAGCTCTCAGCACTTCATATGATTGCTAAGGATCCCACTACTATGTGATTGCTGAGTCCAAGCTCACAGCATTCTCGGACTCTCTCCGAAAAGTCAAAGCGGGAATAGTTAGAATCTCAAATTCAATAAGTGTATCAGACATGATGCATTTAATGCATGCAACATGCGGCGACAAATCAGTAGAGTCTATTGTGGCGTGGGATACCATATGAAGTGTCTCCAGACTCCTGAACCGTCGATTGGATTTGAAGCGGTGTTTCCCCAACCGTCATATCATTTACTCAAAAGGTATTTAAACCACACTTTGTCAAATATTTAAACCTTCTACACTTTGAATCCCTAGAATCCCCTGCACTTTTAAGCATTCAAACATCCAAATCGCTAAAATTCTCTAAAATTCTCTCAACATGTCTACTAACCCCGAATCCCCTGCTCCTGACCAAATGTCTAATCCTGAGAGCCCCCTAAGGATAGGACAAGCAACTCCTATTACTGGCTTGCCACTTCACGAAGGGTGTTGGTCCCAAGATCAGAGTCGTCGTGGTGAATACAAACAACAAACCCACACGAAATGCAGCGGAATATTAACGTTCACTTGCAATTAAGTTCCTCTTTATCAAAGCAGATTTAGCTCAAGGTAGGATTATGGTTTCTTCAAGTTATACTCTAGCAACTTGGTTGCTAGGTTTCAAAAACAAACATGAGAAACAGTAAATCAATAAAATAGTAAAGAAACACGATATTTATAGTGGTTCGATCAAATAGATCTACGTCCACTCCTTAGCCAAAACACTAAGAATTTCACTAAGAAATTATACGAAATACAAGGATTCGCCTTTCACTTGTAGCAGGCGGTGAACTTTCGACCCGACCACTACAAAACTATTCTCCGTTACTTCGGTCTTCTCAGTCAGCTACAGCTCCGGCCAAGTCAAGGGCCAACCTTCGTAAACCTTTTCCTTCGTTGCTAGGGGGAGCTTTTAAAGTTCTGTCCTGAACTTGTTTGTTCTCGGCAATATGCCCGTCGGAGTCAATCCCTTTTCAGAGATGTGACTCCTAGATGCTTCCTAGGATGGAAGGTATCCCAATTATTGGATTCTCGACCGAAGTCAAGGAATCTCTTAAAGGCAGTGTCAGATATTCAATGGAAGACACTCCTGGTTGTTGAGAGCTTTGAATACACTTTTATCTCGTGCTCTCAACTGATTACTTAATCACTTATTCGCTTTGTTAAAGGAATCTCTAACTTTGGATGTTTGCGAGTGTAGGCAGTGATTGAAGAAATAGTCGTCTCTCACTTCTGGATTTGTCTTTTATACCTGGAGATTCAAATTTTGAATCTCCATACCGGTTAGACACAACGACTCCTTCGTCCAAGAGTGGTTTGACTTTATCCGTCCTTTCCAGCATTGTACCGTATTTTCCGACCTACTTCGGGAATGTTTCTCCCTTTGCATGTACGTATGTCAGAATGGTAGTGTAGAAGTCGTTGTTAGCTATCTCGCCTTGCTAAGCCTTCTCTGAATGATCTTCCAAGCCTTCCTAGCAATCTACTAGACCATGTATCGGACTGCTGACTGCTCAGCAATTGCTCATGTTTAGCACTTGGTTCCTTTGACTCCGGATTGCTATCGCCTTTAGCAATCTGCTACATGCTAGCGAATGCTGACTCCTTTAGCATTCCACTATACATTGCTTTTAACAAATGCTAACTTCTTCTAGCATTCTGCTACTTGCTCTTCCGACTGCTGATCACTTGATTCTAGCAGTCTCTTCCTTTGACATAGGATTGCTAACTCCTTAGAAATCCCCTCCTTAGCACTTGACCGCTATTATCTCTAGCAGTCATCATCGTCTGCTAATATCTCTAGCAGCCACAATCTGCTAGGAACGATTCTAGCAATCTAATCTATTACAACTCGATACTTAGCCTATACAGGACATTACAAGAGTTGATAGACTATACTAGAATTCAGCAATTGATCGACCAATCTACTAAGGTTTGATCAAACAAAACCTTTTACAATATGATCCTGAGGGAGATTTAGGAATAATTTCCCAACAATTTCCCCCTTTTTGGTGCGATCAAAACATACTATCACTTGCTGAATTTAAGAGGAAAAATATCTGAGCTTTACAAAAAAATTTCTAAGTACAATGCTATGCTAAGCTAGTAGTCTAACTCAGAGTTAATCCATCTTAATTGTAGCAGGGATTGGTTTTAGATAATTCCCCCTCAATATGTGCTGGGAATATTTCTCGATTAAGATATACGTAAATGCTGCAAGGTGTCTGCTAGAAATTCTAGCACCAAAATAAATTAGCAGGCATTCACAACCAATTCAAGGCAAACTTATGCAAATTCGTTGAATACACTAAAGTGTATATCAATTTTAGCACGCAATAAAAACTCAGAAATCGACAATGAGGAATTGTCTAAGTCTGATTCCATTTTCATTCATTGGATTTGAGCATTACAATTACATATGAAAAAGTCAAGAGTCGGGAGCAGGCTTCCTCTTATCAAGCTCATCGAACTTGCTCATCGTCATTTGCATGAATTTTTCCACATAGGCCTTGCTCGCTTCTCGTTTTGCAGCATCCTGCTCCATCTTCTTAGCGTGCTTTTTGTTGTCCATCTCCAACTTCTTTATCTTCAGCTTGAGTTCTTTCTGTTTGAGCTCTTCCTCCTTCATCTTAATTTCTTCAACTTCTAGCCTCCTTTCCTCCTCAGCAGCAGCCAAAGCTTCTTCCTCCTTCTTCCTTTGCTCGGCTTCAACATGTCTCCTTTCTTCCCCCTATTTGAGAGCAGCCAAAAAGATAGAAGAAAAGGATTGAAATGTTTGCGCCATATGCTACTGGGAGTCAGCGATCTCCGTTGTCAAGACCTACACGTTTTGTTTCACAGAAGAAACATCAAACTTCGCTTCAGCTACCTTAGTGCAGACTGATAAACTGTAAAATACAGTAGCAAATAATATTTTTACACCCGAAGGTGGTCGATCCCACAGGGACTGTGCAACAAAAAATCCAAAGTGCCAGATATGATTTATAGAACGTAGAAGTTTGAAGATTTTGAAAAAGGGGTTGTCTTTTGTAATTTAAAGAGAACAATGCATAAAACCCTCCAAAATATACTTATGCACAGAAATGAGTAAAAATATAATAAAATGCACTTGAAATAATGGAGAAAAATATAGATAAGTGAGTATAAATATGAGCTTATTAAACCCCCCAAACTTGAATATTAGATTGTCCTCAATCGATGAAAAGAAGAAAAGAGATCTCAAGTAGTTGAAAGTGCAATGCCTCACAAGATTCATCACAATCAAGGTTCATCAATCCACATCACAAAAGCAATTGAAAGAGATAAGATATTCATCAACTTCGGAAGACTCACAGGAAAGTGTATCGCTCATCACACAAGTGTTTGGGTTTCAAATGAAAGCACTCACAACATGTATGAAGAAATTTCTACCATAGGCTTGCAAGAGTTCTAAAATCTCCACTGCTTGTTTGTGAACACAATTCAAGAATCAAAAAGGACTTTGAAAGGGTTGTAATGAAGGCTTTTTATGAAAGGTAGGGAAATATGGCCAAGTGACTAAACCAATTGAGTTAGCTACTCTCAATAATCTAATCACTATCTTCTCGTCATCCACCAATCTCCTAATATTTTCAACATAACCCAAGGCTCAATTTTTTTTTCTTCTTTTTCTTTTTTTTTTCTAGTCCTTTTATGCTCTTAAAAATTTTATTTTAATGATTTGAGCTTATAAGGACACAAATATTTTTCTAGAGCCCAACCTTCTTTTCTAAACCAATTTTTAAGTTTCTTATCCACCCATACAATTACCCTTATTTCACCCAAATCCTATAGACAGGATACAATTCACCTTTCTCATAGCACTCTCTCATAGACAAGATAGAACTACACTGTTTCCTTATCTCATAGACCAAGAAAGAAAAACAACAGGCTCAAAGTAGTTAATCTAGGGATAAAATATAAAAAGGGACACTGTTTAGGATAATTTGGCTAACAAAGATGGCCTAAGATCATTTTCTATCCTTGTGCAAGTTCTAGAGAAATGAAAACATATATGCGAATCTCTCATGAACAAATAATGGCTCAAAAACTCACTTGGGTTAAAAAATTCTTCTTTAGTCAATTTCAATCCACTCAAACATCATGCAAGTGTAAGTATCAATTAGACCCTATCATGTGGTATTCTACATTCATGGGCAAATTAACCACAATCAAAATCAAATCAACTAATCAAAGATCGATTCCAAACATCACATATAATGCAAGAGGGTTCAATTACTCAAAAATTTTCCTCACATAATATCTATATATATATATTTTTATTAGGCAAAAATTTAAACACACTAATTCAAATAAATGCAATAAAAAATAAAGCAAGTAAAGGGATAGATAGTTCGAATTTCGTGTCCACACCCCCCCAAACATATTTCAAACTCGGAGAATACAAAAAAGTTTGAAAATTCGATAAGAAACAGAACTTGTACCTGACTGTTGATCTCAGACATCAACTTTTTATCCACCGGAAGAATCAGCGCTGCGCGATGAAGAGATTGGTAATTCTGGCACTCTGTGTTGATCGACAGGGGCCCTGTCGATCGACACAGAGCTTTCTGTCGACTTGCTCTGTGCTGACCTCTATCTCGATCGACAGGAGGCCCGTCGATCGAGACAAAAGTAATCCTCCATTTTTTTGAAAATAAAATAATATAAATGCAAAACAGAAATCGAAAATAACGTCAAACACACCAACGGACGATAATTGAAAAGGAACCAACAGGAATTAAAAGAAAACATGTAAACAGTTGGGTTACCTCCCAACAAGTGCTTTAGTTAACATCGTAGCTCGACGATACTTCTTTTCAGAACCAGGGCAGGCTAGAACGCACTCGCCTTCCTTCGGCATCTGATAAGTTAGGATTTTCACCAACTTATCTTATTGTTCTTTGATTGTTTGTGTAATGTTCAGATTGTTTTTTGTTTCTTTTTCGTGCATGAATTGGTTTTTGTACTTGGAATGTCGTGTTTGATGAATCATGTAGGTTTTTAGTCGAAAAAATAGAGAAGAATCAGGATTCCGATTTCGGCACCTCGTCGATCGACGGAAAGGCTCATCGATCGACGAGTCGAGGAAGGTATTGTGCTCGATGAAGGGAAGAGGAAGATCGACGAAAGGAAAGTCCGCATCGATCGCTGCTAATCCTCGTCGATCGACGAAGAGGTTCCAGGCCCAGCGATCGACGCCAAACAGCCCTGATCGACGCGCATGCGGGAAACCTAATCCGGATCTGATTTGGAGATTAATGCATAACTAACCCTAGATACTGCTAGATACATCTTTCACCTATATAAATAGTCATGTATAATTCGTTTTTTAGAGAGAAGAGACTTAGAGCAATTACAAGATTTAGTATTGAAGAATTTTTAGAGTTTTATGTTTGAAGACAAGTTCCTGCGGGAAGATTTTCGGATTCCAGTTTTTATGCAATTCAGGTTTTATTTTTCCATGATGAATATTACCGTGAATATATGTAACTAAATCATTTCTCAGATTCTAAGGTTTCAAACTATCAACGTATGCTTGTTATGATTAATTGAATTATTTTCCCCTTCCCTTCGTAGTTTGTGAAATTTGTGCTTATTCATAATCTTGATTTGCTGATCACATATTAGGATTATCTAGTTGATTACTGAGACGTAACTGTGATAGTTTTCAATCGAAAGAGATTTTCACAATATAATCTGATTTCTTGTCGTAACTGAAGGAGATTGATTGTAGGAATAAATCTGTAGATCTTTGGAGTTATTTAATTTATCTTGAGACCGAGCGGAGATAGGTAATTAATTAATCTACTTTACGAATTGTCCAACAAAGAAGTTCGTAATAATTTTCTGATGTTTCACTACGAAGAGGAATTAAAATTGGGAATTAATCAATTCATTCATACATGTCATACTTGATAGGTAGATATCCCTGGAATCTGTGCTTCTCTTATTTGACTTCAAAAGCTATTTAGTTTCCTGTTTATTTTCTATTAGCAAATAATGCGATTTTCAAAACAACAAAACTTTTTATCTGATTTTCCTAATCAGTGTTTTCAAGAACGTTTGACTTAGTACTTAAGGTTTTTTGTTATTTCTTTCCCTGAGGGATCGATAATTTCATTTGCCGCTATATTATTAGCTTTGCTAAGTCGCTGTTAAATAATTTAGCGATCAAATTTTGGCGCCGTTGCCGGGGAAAGTATATAATTAATCTTACTATTTAGTCTGTGATTGAAATATTGCTTTAGGCTGTAATTTTCGTATTTTTTGAATTCTTGCATTTTCGTATTTTGCGTCGATCGACGCTAGTTTGCATCGATCGACGAAGTCATTTTCTTTCCATCGATCGACGCTTTGTCTCGTCGATCGACGCCTTTATCGTTTCAGAGGCTCAATTTTTTTATTTCAGTTCGTTTCGTTTATTTTCAGTCTTACCTCACTACCTCCTTTGCTGTACAGGTAGTGCATGAGTACAAGAGCTAGAGGAAAGGACCCGCTGTATTACTATCCGGACATTGAAGCTACTTGCAGAAAGATTCGAAGGAATAAGCATGCTCAGGAAAGCTCAAGTAATCACACGATGGAAGATAACGTACCACCGCTTCCACCAGTGCTAACTGCAGAGGAGCAGACTGTGCTTATTCAAGAAGTCCAAGCTATGAGGGCGCAAATCCAACAACTCAATCTGGAAAGAGACCTTGAGAGGAACAATCCGAATGGAAGGGATTTTTGCCATAACCCACTGTTTGATGACAATCCCGACAATGGAGAGGATGACAACCAGGATCCACCAGGGGATTCTGACGATGAGGAAGAAGAGGAGGCCATGCAGAACCGGTATAAACCTCGGTTCAAGGAGAAGATTTCAAGATTGGCATCAATGCCAACAATTTTGAACTGAAGACCGGATTGGTACAGATGGTGCAACAAAATCAATTCGGAGGAAGACCTACTGAGGACCCCTATGCACATTTGGACAAGTTCATTATGCTCTGCAACACTGTAAAAATAGGAGGAGTCAGCAAGAGTGCCATCCGAATGCGTCTGTTCGCATTCTCTCTGAGGGATAAGGCACAATCATGGTTCACTGCACTGGACAAAGGAAGCATAGGCACGTGGACCGAATTGAGAAATGAGTTTCTAGGGAACTTTTTCCCTCCAAATGTTATCAGGCAAAGACGAAAAGAAATCATCAGGTGCGCTCAAAGGTCTGATGAAAGCTTCAGTGAGATGTGGGAGAGATTCAAGGAGTTGCTGAGAGCCTGTCTCGGACATGGTTTTCCGCCAGGAGAACAAGCTGAGGCATTTTATGAAGGGCTCAATGATAAGACAACCAAACTGGTGGACACCACACTGGGAGACACAATCATGACAAAAAGTGGGAAAAAGGCCATGGAGTTCTTCCAAAAGATGGCCAACAACACTCAACGGTGGTCCTCAAGCCGAATTCGGCCTGTGAAAGCTGTCGAGAAAGTAGTCGAAAAAGCGGTGGAAAAAGTTGCCGAGCAACCTGATTTGGCAGCCGAGCTGAAAAAGCTCAGGGAAGAGTTTGCTAATCTGAAGCAGGAGAAAACAGTTGCTGCAGTTAAAGCAGTGCAGGGTCCAACCGAGGAAGACAATGCTGAGGTGAATTTTATTCAAAGGGGCGGTTATCAAAACAACTACCGAGGAGGATATCAGCAACACAACCAGCAGAATAACCAGCTCTACACCTTCAATCACGCAAGGAATCACCCTTGACTTTCCTATGCAAACCCTCAAGCTGCAGAGCAACCACCACCAGGATTTGCCGTACAAGACGGAGTAATAGTGGAGAAGAAGAAGCCAAATCTCGAGGAGATTTTGGCTAAGTTCATGGAAGGCTCCACTGATACTGTAGCCAAGCTGAAGCAGGAAATTTTGGGGGTGAACACAAAGGTCGATTAGATGCAAAAGCACATGCAGATCATTGAAAATCAAGTCAGCCAGATCGCCGATGCCCTAGGAACTAAACACAAGCCGGGACAACTTCCGAGCAACACTCAGGTCAACCCCAAGAATCAGAATCAGAGGAACCAGGTAAACGCTATAAGTCTGAGAGGGGGAAAAATCTATGAAGGGCCCAAGCAAGCAGGGACAGACACCCGAGATGAAGGAGAAGCCTAGGAAGAAGGAGAAGTCATCACATGAGAAGATCCGTCGATCGACGAAACACCTCCGTCGATCGACGAAGCACCAAAGCATCCGTCGACCGAGGCTAACACTCGTCGATCGACGGCCGCCCCTGCTCTGCCAATGTATAAGCCTCTTTTGCCATATCCACAGCGGTTTGCCAAGACCAAGATGAACGAAAGGTATGCACGATTTCTGGAGACAATGAAGAAGGTGCATATCAACATCCCATTGGTAGAAGCTCTTCAAGAAATGCCCAGGTACATCAAGTTTCTGAAAGACATGGTCTCTCAAAAAAGACCGTTCTTGGAGCACGAGACGGTCAACCTATTCGAAGAGTGCAGCGCCATCATCCAAAAGAAGATGCCGATCAAAAGGGAAGACCCGGGTTCCTTCACAATCTCTTGTGTCATTGGAGGTGAGACCTTTGGAAAGGTTCTCTGTGATTCAGGGGCTTCGATCAACTTGATGCCGCTATCAATTTTCAGACGGTTAAAGATTGGAAGCATCAAGCCCACAACAATCTCTCTTCAGATGGCCGATCGATCAGTCACCTATCCGAAGGGCATCGTTGAAGATGTGTTGGTAAAGGTAAAGGACTTCATAATTCCCGCTGACTTTGTGGTGCTCGACATGGAGGAGGATCGGAACATTCCTCTGATCCTTGGAAGACCATTCCTGAAAACTAGAGGGGCATTAATGGACATCCGCGACGGCAAGCTGACGTTCCGAGTGAACAATGAGTCCGTCATGTTCTCGATTTACAAGGCAATGCAGAAGCACAACGATGGAAGCTATGCAGAAGAATGCCACATGATCAACTATTTCAGCCCGGTATGTCTTCCCCTTTCACCTGTTTCAAAAGTGAGCCGGATTTCCTGGAAAACTGCTTGCAACACTCCCTTTCCTCGTCCACAAATCTGGACGAAGCAACCGAGGGGATCATGGATCTGGTCATGGAGCTGGATGTGTTCGAGGAGGTAACTCGAGAGAAAGAACTTAAAAGAGAACCGCTGCCCAGCCACTACAGCCAGTCCTCGTCGATCGAGTCCACTGCCTCGTCGATCGACGCTGCAACAACATCCTCGTCGATCGATGAAGATGCTCCATCGATCGATGGCAAACTGGAGAAGCTAATTTCAAGCTCTGAACCGCCAATTCTGGAGCTCAAGAAACTCCCGACACATCTCAGGTACGCATTCCTAGGGTCTGATAACACTTACCCTGTTATTGTTTCTGCTTATCTTTCACAGGGGGAGTTAGACAAACTGCTGCGAGTTCTGCGGACATACAAGTCTGCCATCAGATGGAATTTGGGAGACATCAAAGGGATCAGCCCTTCGCTGTGCATGCACAAGATCATCCTTGAAGAGGATGCCAAACCAAAGAGACAAGCACAACGACGTCTGAACCCCATCATGCAGGAGGCTGTAAAGAAGGAGTTTCTCAAACTCCTTGACCATGGCATGATCTACCCAATTTCCGACAGCACGTGGGTAAGCCCCACACAAGTAGTAGCCAAGAAATGAGGGATGCAAATTGTAAAGAATGATGATGGAGAAGAAGTAGCGCAAAGACCAATCACGGGATTGCGAGTCTGCATTGACTACCGAGCTTTGAACACCGCTACGTGCAAGGATCACTTTCCTCTTCCCTTCATTGATCAAATGCTCGATAGATTATCTGGTTACCCTTTTTATTGCTTTCTTGATGGTTACTCAGGGTACAATCAGATAGCTGTGGCACCCGAAGATCAACACAAGACGGCATTCACCTGTCCATATGGAGTATTCGCCTATTGACGGATGCCATTTGGACTATGCAATGCACCGGCCACCTTCCAGAGATGCATGACGACAATCTTCCACGACTTGATCGAGGACATCATGGAGGTATTTATGGATGACTTCTCGGTTTTTGGTAGCTCATTTAATGTCTGTTTGCAGAATTTGGCTACTGTACTTGAGAGATGCACCGAGACAAACCTGTGCCTCAATTGGGAGAAATGCCACTTCATGGTTCGGGAAGGAATCGTGTTGGGACATAGAGTATCAGCCGAGGGACTGGAAGTGGATCGAGCCAAGGTGATAGCCATTGAGAAGATGCCACCACCAATAAATGTCAAAGCCGTCCGAAGTTTCCTAGGTCATGCAGGATTCTATAGGAGGTTCATCAAAGACTTCTCAAAGGTATCCCGGCCCTTGTGGAACCTGCTGGAGAAGGATGTGTCCTTCGTTTTTGATGAAGAATGTCTGAAAGCTTTTGAGAAGCTAAAAGAAGCGCTGGTAACTGCACCAGTCCTTACCGCACCAGATTGGGAAGAGCCCTTCACATTGATATGCGACGCCAGGGATTATGCTGTTGGAGCAGTTCTGGGCCAACTGAAAGGAAGACTCTTCCATGTGATTCAATACGCCAGCAAGAGCATGAATCCGACCCAATGCAACTACACCACGACGGAAAAAGAGATGCTCGCGGTCGTGTATGCCTTCAACAAATTCCGGCCTTATCTGATAGGCTCAAAAACAATTGTCTACACCGACCATACAGCAATCAGGTACTTGTTTGCAAAACAAGATGCCAAGCCCAGACTGATACGATGGATACTGCTGTTGCAAGAGTTCGACTTGGAGATCAAGGACAGAAAAGGAAGCGAGAACGTCATTGCCGACCACTTGTCAAGGCTCGAACCACCGGCTAAAGGAGATGATTAGCAATTGACAATCCGAGAGACATTCCCCGACGAACAGGTATATGCCCTGAGGGACATGAAAGAGATGTATAAATCCAAAACCCCGTGGTTCGCAGACTTTGCCAATTATCTGGTTGGCGGCGTACTTCCTCCGGACTCCTCTCCATATGCAAAGAAGAAGTTTCTGCACGACGTCAGATTCTACTATTGGGAGGATCCCTACCTGTGGCGCAGATGTGCTGACGACGTCATTGGCCGCTGTGTGCCCCAGTCCGAGTGGCACAAAATCTTCGAAGCCTGCCACTCATCTCCTACTGGTGGCCACTATTCAGCCAACCAGACTGCCTTCAAAATTCTTGCAAGCGGGTTCTATTGGCCTTCCATCTACGAAGTCTGTTGCGGATGGATAACGGGCTGTGATCGCTGCCAGAGGACCGGCAACATCTCGCGGAGGGATGAGATGCCACAGACTCCGGTGATTGAAGTTGAAATATTAGATGTTTGGGGGATCAACTTCATGGGACCCTTCCCGCCATCGCAAGGATTCACATACATTCTATTGGCGGTAGACTACGTATCACGTTGGGTCGAAGCCATTCCGACAGCCACCAACGATCACAAAGTCGTCATCAAGTTCCTGCAAAATCTCATCACAAGATTTGGAACACCAAGAGCCCTGGTAAGTGATGGGGGATCACATTTTTGTAACAGATGGCTTTCTTCTCTTCTTGCTAGGTACGGAGTAAAGCACCGCATTACTACCCCATATCACCCTCAAGGGAACGGGCTGACAGAACTATCCAACAGAGAAATCAAGCAAATCTTGGAGAAGACAGTAAAGCAAAGAAAGGATTGGGCGGCAGTTCTCGACGATGCACTTTGGGCATACCGCATCGCCTACAAAATACCGATTGGGACATCTCCGAATCAGCTGATTTTTGGGAAATCATGTCACCTTCCCGTCGAGATGGAACACAAGGCTTGGAGGGCAGTGAAAGAATTAAATCTGGATTGGAGGACAGCTGCAGAAGAACGCGCTATGGCACTGAACGAATTAGAAGACTTTCGGGACAAAGCCTATGAGAACAACGTCATTTATAAGAATCGAGCGAAGAGATTCCAAGACAAAAAGATCCGCTCGCATGTTTTCCATTCAGGTGACAAGGTTCTCTTCTTCAAATTCCGTCTTCGATTCATGCCCGAAAAGCTGCAGTCAAAGTGGGCTGGACCATACACCGTGATCTGCCAATTCATGAACGGTGTAGTTGAATTAGCTGGCCAAGATGGAAAGAATTTAAAAGTGAATGGGCAAAACCTGAAACCATACTTCACCCCTCTTCAGATCAAAGCAGTGGAGAAGTATTACTTGAACCGCCCTTAAAAACTCAGGTATTGTCGAGCTAGCGACATAAAACCAAGCACTGGTTGGGAGGTAACCCAACAGTTTCCTGCTTTATTTCTGTTATTTTCAATTCACTCTAGTCGAGTCAGTTGTGTTTCATTTCTTTTTCTTTTCAAATTGTTTCGGGTCCAGTCATCGATCAAATTCGGCCTCATCGATCGATGAAGATGCTCGTTGATCGACGAGAATGTTTCGCCTTTGTCGATCGACGAAGATGTCTCATCGATCGATGCGAATGCTGCTGAGTTGGACAGAGACGGGTTTAAAACCCATCGAGTCAGTTGTGTTTTGTTTCTTTTTCTTTTCAAATTGTTTCGAGTCCAGTCATCTATCAAATTCGGCCTCATCGATCGACGAAGATGCTCGTCGATCGACGAGAATGTTTCGCCTTCGTCGATCGACAAAGATGTCTCGTCGATCGATGCGAACACTGCTGAGTCGGACAGAGACGGGTTTAAAACCCACTTTTCCTCATTTTTTCCTCACAAACACACGACGCACGCCTCTCTCATCCCCCCCAACACCCACCTCGAATTTTTTTCTCTCCAAATTCGTCACAACCAACCACCGTATGTATCCTAACACTCTCCTCTTCGATTATTTCACATGTTTTGAAGGATTTGAGCATGATTTTTGATAAAAATTGAAGTTGGAGCCCTAGGTTCATTTTTTGCAATTTTGTCAATTTCGTTGCTATTCATTGTGATTATTCAATATGGTTAGTTGTTTTTGTCGATATACTTACTTGTGATTGGTTTGCTGCTTGAATTTCATTGATTTCTATGTACGATAGTTCGGGGGATAATTCTAGTTGGGGGTGTTATTCTAGTTTTGTTATTTCTGGGACAAATTCTGTCAAACAAAAAGGTAGTATGCTAGGATAGAGTTTGAATTGCATGAATGTTGAATCAATTTTGCATGGGTAAATTTATTTCTGTGGATTATTGCACAATTGGATGCACTTAAATTGGAAATTTTGTGAAGAATTGTGATGAACTTTGACAAATTTTTCCACTACCCTTGCAGTTTGACCATGGATTTTCGACCCACCTTCGCCAAACAAGCTCATGAGAAGCGATACAGAAAATTCTTAGGAGATGAGTTCACTATCCGGCAGACACTTTACCCATGCCCGGAGACAATGCAAATGCTGGGAATTCGAGCAGATGTAGAGGCTCTCTTGCAGAGAATTGATTGGAATGCTTGGATGACAGCCCGCTGGCCGACATACCCGTCGCTTGTCCTGGAGTTTCTTGCCTCACTCCGTGTCTTCGAGGTTCAGCCGAAATCAGAGCCTACCACAATTGGTTTCCAACTTCTGAACCAGTACTACGAAATTCCAAGGGACGAGGTTGAAGAAATCTGGGGAGTCCACGTTGGGGGGGTCGGTTTTCTCCCCCCACACTTCGACATTGCCCATTTCTGGTCCCAGATTGCATCTAATGCCAAAGAAGACCTGCGGGAGTTTGACTCGGGGACCTTGAAAGCGTCCTCCATCAACAACCCAGTTTTCAGATATCTTCGGAGATGCATGGGGGTGTCGATCACCGGCAGACATGAGAGCGGGAAAGTAAGAGTGGGGGAACTTTTCGCCCTCAATTGCATGCTGACAGGGGAGCAGTTTAGCTTTGCGGCGCTAGTCATGGACCAATGGTGGCATCAGATCAAGGCCACCAAAGGCAACATTTGGAGTGGGGGATTGATCACCCCGATTGCGGAGCATGTGGGGATCGATTTGTCACAAATCGAGTCGCTTGAGGATGACAACCGAGGGCTCGGCACTGGGACTCTGGTGAAGATGTTGATGCTTTCACCACGGGCGTCAGGTTGGTCTTTGCGGATGTCCAATGGGGACAGATTTCCACTTCCACAGCGGGACCTCACTCACGTCACCGATTATCACTTCCGTGATAATTGGTTGATGAGCACACCCGCCCACTTGAGGCTGATGGTTGGAGCATAAGGAGGCCCAGGTACCTCCTGACTTCGACACCGACCACTGACCCAGCCAGACCAGCGACCGCCGCAGACGCCCCCAGAAATGCCCGAGGAGGAGGAACCTCAGGATGACGAAAGAGGAGAGCACAACCCTGACCGGACTGGCAGACAACTGCTACAACACTTCTCGGGAGTGTCTTCATCTTTCGGGGTGGTTCTAGTGACGATCTACCAGTTTATGCAGCAGCAGGCTGATTTGCATGCAGCAGAGCACGCACGGCAGGCAGACTTTCGACAGAATGTGAACACGAGGTTGAATAACCTCGACACTCAGATGCAGCGACTCCTCCTCAACACGCAGCCTGAGTCCATTTATCTACGCTTGCAGAGAGAGCGACAAGACCGCCGACGGCGACTGCCCGTGTGGTCATCTCCCGATGTCGAGATGGAGGATCGTCCAGAGGAGGAATGAGGTACCGTTTCCTTTTTCCTTATCTAACCTTCAAAATTTTTCACTCCTTTGAGTGAAACAAGTTTGGGGGGATGAGGATAGGAAAAGAGAAACGTCTGTTTGTTTTCATTTTCCTGCTTTATTCACTTTCCTGCTTTATTTAATTTTTTTGTTGTTTCGTTGTTTTTCTATTTTTATTTTCGATTTTTGTTTTTTCTGAACCATCACCATCCTTGTTCTTTTGCTTCAGTGTGAACAATTGCTCTCTGCAAGGCTTTTTACTCAAAATTAGTATTCTTGAACTCTTGATTTGTGATACTTGTTCTGTGTTGAATAAGTTTTGAACTCTTGATTTGTGGTACTTGTTCTAAGTGAATAGTCTGAGCATTGTTTAGGAGCTTTTGAACATAGGACAGTCGGAACTTTTTGATTATGATGGTGTTATGTCTGATTACTTGTCCCTACTGGAACTAGAATTATTGATTGATAATCGAGATATTTGCTGATAGAAAAATCAAGAATGTGCATAGATAGAAAAATGATGTGGTTATGATATGCTTAGGTCTTTGGGTTTAATTGCAATATTTTGAGTCACTTAGCCAAAAATATCCTACCTATTAGGTGAGCCACATTACAACCAAATGAAGACCTTTCTGATTCCCTGAAAAGCCACACTAACAAGCAGTGGAGAGATGAGAAATTTGTCAAACCTATGGTGAAATAAACTAAAACTTTGAAGGAGTGGATTTCAAAACCCTTTTGTTTGATTGAGCGATGAGTGCAAACACTGCCCGGTGAGGTTTCTTCTCGATAGTTTACCAATAAGAATTTGTTTGGATTGCATGATTTATGTGAATAAGTGAAACTTAGATTGCAAAAGAGGCTTGTGAGGCATTGCACACTTGTATCTGCATTTGATTGGAATTCTTTTCTGTGAATTGATCGAGGACGATCAATGGTTTAAGTTTGGGGGAGTGGATAAGTTAGGATTTTCACCAACTTATCTTATTGTTCTTTGACTGTTTGTGTAATGTTCAGATCGTTTTTTGTATCTTTTTCGTGCATGAATTAGTTTTTGTACTTGGAATATCGTGTTTGATGAATCATGCAGGTTTTTAGTAAAAAAAACAGAGAAGAATCAGGATTCCAATTTCGGCACCTCGTCGATCGATGGAAAGGCTCATCGATCAACGAGGCGAGGAAGGTATTGTGCTCGACGAAGGGAAGAGGAAGATCGACGGAAGGAAAGTCCGTGTCGATCGCTGCCAATCCTCATCGATCAACGAAGAGGTTCCAGGCCCAGCAATCGACGCCAAATAGCCCTGATCGACGCGCATGCGGGAAACCTAATCCGGATCTGATTTGGAGATTAATGCATATCTAACCCTAGATACTGCTAGATACATCTTTCACCTATATAAATACTCATGTATAATTCGTTTTTTAGAGAGAAGAGACTTAGAGCAATTACAAGATTTAGTATTGAAGAATTTTTAGAGTTTTATGTTTGAAGACAAGTTCCTGCGGGAAGATTTCCGGATTACAGTTTTTATGCTATTCAGGTTTTATTTTTCCATGATGAATATTACCGTGAATATGTGTAACTAAATCCTTTCTCAGATTCTAGGGTTTCGAACTATCAATGTATGCTTGTTATCATTAATTGATTTATTTTCCCATTCCTTTCGTAGTTTGTGAAATCTGTGCTTATTCATAATCTTGATTTGCTGATCACATATTAAGATTATCTAGTTGATTACTTGAGACGTAACTGTGATAGTTTTCAATCGAAAGAGATTTTCACAATATAATTTGATTTCTTGAGCGGCTTGGTCTTCTTTGAACTCCTCACTTGCATCTTCTTCTTCCTCATCTGGTTCCTCTCGGGATGTGATTCTGAAGCACTTGGATTGTTTCCAGCTTCTGTCGAGCTTTAATGTGATCCTTTCTTCATTTGCTCGAAGCGTGATCTCTCCACCACGGCAATCAATCAGAGAAGCACTAATGTCTAGAAATTCCCTTCCCAAGATGAGGGGTGTGCTGCAATCTTCCTTCATGTCCAAGACTACAAAATCTGCAGGAAAAATTAGATGACTCACACGAATGAGAACATCCTCAATTATACCTTTGGGGGAGACACAGATCAGTCTGCCATCTGCAAAGTGATTGTAGTCGTCCTCAACTCTCCAATCTTGATGCGCTGGAAGATAGAGAAGGGCATCAGGTTGATGCTGGCACAGTGTCGCACAACACCTTCTCGAACTAGACCCCCCCGATCTCAACTGGAATGGTGAAACATCCTGGATCACTTTTTTTGACTGGAAGTTTCTTCTGTAGGACCATGCTGCACTGCTCATGAAGCTTCACGGTTGCATTCTCCACAAAATGTTTCTTCTCACTCATCAGCTTGCGGAGATACTTCATGTAACCTGGAATTTCAGAAAGAGCTTCAATTAGAGGCAGATTAATGCTTACCTTCTTCAAGTTCTCGACAAAGCACGAGAACTTGGAATCCTCTTTTTGCTTGGCGAGTCTCTGAGGAAAAGGCATCGGATGTGCCTTGGTAGCTTTGGAAGGTGAGGAATGGTGCTGGAACTGTGTTTCTGTCAATTGGCCTCCTGTCTGACCTCCCTGTGGATCGACAGGGGGTGTGTCGATCGACACACCCGCTTCAGACCTGTCAATCAATTCCTCTGTATCTGTGTCGACCTCCTCTTCTTGTCCTTTATTTCGATCGACAGACTGCCTATCGATCGAAACATAGGACGACTCTGCAAGCTGTTTTTCCTTCTCCCCCACACTTGCTTTGGGGCATGCTTGGACCTTTGTAGCTCGTTTCGGATCTCAACTTCATGGCCTTGCAATCCTTTTGGTTTTTGTGATTTTCCTCGGTGGTGCTTGGTAGCTTTTTGGGAATGTGTTGCGCACCAAATGAGGTGGCAATCTGACTAACTTGAGTCTCTATGATCTTCACGTGCTTTCCAAGTAAGTCCACCTTGGTATTGACTCCTGCCACTTCTTTCTCAATCATCCCAACTTGGTAGTTTGAGGCTTTGATGAAGTTCTTGAGCACCTCGTCAAGGCTCTTCTTCTTTTTCTCCACAATCTCGCCATTCTGCACATCAAAATCAGGAGGGGGCTGCTCGCCAGGGTCGGGCTAAGAGTAGGAGAAGCCTGGGTGAGTTTTTGGATGGTAGTGCTAGTATCCCCCATGCTGATATTGATTTTGGTAGCCACCACAATGCAAGTAGTTCACATCGGCGATAGGGTCAACCTGCACAACAGAAACAAAAGCAGAAGTAGTAAATTTTTCAACCTCCCCCTTGAGCTTCTCGATCTCCTTCTTCAAGGTGTCATCTTCCCTTGCTTCCACTGCTCGAACTTGCGGTCTCCTTGGATTGGACCATTGTTGAGCATGCAGCGCCATCTTCTTGAACAACTTGAGGGCCTTTTCGGGTGACTTGCTTATCCAAGAACCTCCCGCGGCGTAGTCAACGGCTGCTTGGGTGCTCTCATTCATCCCTTTGTAGAAGATGTGGGCCTGCTCCTCGAGATCAACTCCATGGCCTGAGCAGCTCCTCAACAACTCATTCCACCTGCTCAAAACTTCAAACAATGACTCATCCAATCTCTGGTGGAATTGAAAAATCTCCATCTTTTTTTGAATGATGACTGAAAGTGGGAAGAAGGCGGCGAGGAACTCGGCTCTGAGATTGGCCTAAGTACGGATGTTGCTGCAGTCCAGGGCTGTGAACGACGTCCAAGCCTGATCCCTAAGTGAGAAAGGGAACAAGCCAAGATGGATCACATCATGGGTAACTCCTCCTTGCTTGATGGTATCACACACCTCCACGAACATCCTGAGGTGGGTGTACGGATCCTCTACTGCTCGGCCCCCAAATTGGTTCTGCTGAATAATTTGAATCAAGCCGGTCTTGAGTTCAAAGTTATTGGCGGTGATGCCAATAACAATCCCTCGTTCCCGGGCTGTGGTCAGTACTTCTTGGCCATCGCATTCGGATCCTCATAATCGGAGTCTTCTGGGAGGCGCCTTTCTCTTTCTCTTTATATTTCTCTTCTTTCGGTCTCGCGCCTATCTGCTTCCCATTCTGCCTTGAGCTGCTTGATGATGTCTTTCATCTGAGTGACTTCTTGGACAAGTAAGGTGGCACTCTCTTGAGTTATGAGTTGCGTATTTGTTTCCTCCAATGGTGGCATGTCTGAGAAATCCTCCTCCGTTCGGTGTGGTGGTGCCTCCATGTTGGTGCTTGTGGCTTGTTTTTCTTTTTTATTCCTCTTTTGGGCTGTAGCCTCGATCTGTGGATCAAATGTCTCGAGTGGTTTGCCCCGAGCCCTTGTGTTCATGAACATGCGAACAAAAACAGAAGAAACTGAAACTCAGCC
This sequence comes from Plectranthus barbatus, assembly GCA_026898455.1. NCBI lineage: Eukaryota > Viridiplantae > Streptophyta > Magnoliopsida > Lamiales > Lamiaceae > Plectranthus > Plectranthus barbatus. Next base: position 54,804 of record JAPKLW010002465.1, read on the forward strand.
TCTGTGTCGATCGACAGGCAGGCTAACGATCGAAATTGAGGTAAAAACCTGAAAACTCACATGAACTGAAAACACAAAATTCAAACACCAAAAACAAAATTCAAACCCTAAAACACGAAATTAAAAATAGGAAAACCAATAAAAACGAAATTAAAATAAAATACAGCTTCAATCCATCAGAATTAAAAATAAACTAATAATTGAATAGATCTGACAAGTTCCCAGCAACGACGTCAATTTGATAATTGTAAAATACAGTAGCAAATAATATTTTTACACCCGAAGGTGGTCGATCCCATAGGGACTGTGCAACGTAAAATCCGAAGTACCAGCTATGATTTCTAGAACGTAGAAGTTTGAGGATTTTGAAAAAGGGATTTTGTTTTGTAATTTAAAGAGAACAATGCAGAAAATAAAGGGTTTTGAAAACAATAAAGGGAAACACAGATCCTAGGGAAGATTATCTAATCATCAACATGCAAATATAAATCAACTCAGCAATGGGAAAAACATAGATTTTTGTGGATTAAATTCCTTGGTTGGGCAATTAAATCCTAGATTATTCATTAGTGACTATCACCTCTCGATCTCAAGAATACCATATTAATCAATCTCATAATTATCTAATTATTCCTATGTAGGTTTCTTCTTGGTTGGACAGAAAACAAACATATTTAATTCTCTCTTCCTATCAATAATTTTCACCTCTCGACCCATCAATTATTAACTATAAACCTAGATCTCAATTCACCTCTCGGTCCTTCTTTTAATATAGATTATTAAATTAAGTACAAAGAATTAAACCATGCTTGAATAGTTGATATCAATTAACATGCATCAGAAAAGGTAAATCATAACCCTAGAACCTGTTTAGGGTTCTATCCACAAAACATGACTAGAATTAAAGCAAACATATTATTAAAGAACTTACAAATAAAGAGGAACCTTGAATGTCTTGTAAAAACTCCAAAGCTCAATTATTCTAATTGTAATAATACATAAAAGAAGTCTAAATTTCGTGCATAATGAGGTCCTATTTATAGAGGAGTGAAAAAGACCTAACTTGGGTATTGGGCTAAAATAACAAAAACTGCCAAAACGTGCCAAAAATTCCATCTCGGGCCTCTGTGTCGATCGACAGGCAGACTTTCGATCAACGCAGCCTTCAAGTCAAAATCCGGGCTCTGGCTTGCATCGATTCTCCAACTTGTTCTTCCTGTCGATCGAAATGGATGCATGTTTCACCCTTCTGCGCAGTCTCACGATTTTGGCCATAACTTTTGCTCCCGAACTCCGATCGACCCAATTGCAGTTGTATTGGAAAGATAATTCAAAGATATTTCTTTTTATATGCTCCATTAGCTCGGATTCAATGTGTGGAAGAATTAGTGACTGTTACTTTGAACATCATCTTCTTTCGGTATGGGTTTCCAATGAATTCGGCTTAAAACCTGCAAAAATCATCCATCAAAGGCATAACACCCTCCAAAATATACTCATGCATAGAAATGAGTAAAAATATAATAAAATGCACTTGAAACAATAGAGAAAAATAGAGATAAGTGAGTATAAATATGAGCTTATCACGGACATCTGACACATCGGTCCTGGCCTCATCAATCTCCTTCTTTATTTCAGCCTTCTCCATCTCAACACGCTTATTTAGGGAAGATAGAGAATTTTGCATGGCCTTTTGAATGGCTGAATCCACGTAGGATTGGAAGTCATAGGAACTTAGAGGCGTAGCTTCAAATGCAGAAGGTTTTATTGCTAACACCATTTACAGATCTTCAGCAGTTGTAGTCCCTTCCTAGCTAGGCTATGCTGTCTCTATAGCTTCAGCAATTGCTTGTTGAGCAGTAGAGTAGCGGGACTCTTCATCCATCAATAGCTGAGCAGCCGCCAGGATCTGAGCAATTTCAGCAGCATGAGCAATCTGAGCCTGAGCAGACATGTAGCGTTCTTCCTCATTCATCATCCTCAGAGTAGCATCTAAGAACTGAGCAGTTTCAGCCTCCTGAGCTTCCTGAGCTTGGGCAGCTTCTATGATGCTAAGAATGTCCAAGCCCAAAAACTTGACAAGCATTATGTCTTTAACATTTAACTCAGCAGCCTCACGCTGGGCAATCATTGCGGCCTTCCAGGCTTCCATCCTTTCCTTCTTGAGGGCCTCATATTCTGCTTGGCGATGATGATACTCAGCAGCCGCTCTAGCCTGGCACTTTGAAAGCTCAATGCGGGCGTCTGAGTAACCATCAGGGGCAAAAGAGGATGGCAGCAATGATTTTGAATTAAAAAACAGTTTGTGAGCACAGATCGCCTGCAGCCTAGCAATGACCTGCTTGTCTGAGTACTGCTTGGATTTGGCTACTTGGTTAATCCAATCGTTCGCCCATAGCTCTTCCTTCCTCCAGAAGTTTGATCCTCGAGTAGTGATGACCAACATCCTTTCTTCAAAACACAGATGATGCGTAACATAGTCAACGAATTTCCACCTCCTCAGCTCCTCGCCTAAAACCTTCCCTTGCTCTGTTGTCTCATCGATCTCAGCATATAAGATATTGGCTAAGTCTCTTTCAACTTCTGCCGAAATAAATTCTTCGATTTCAGACAGCATCGGAAGTAGATTTCCACTCACCTCCTCCTTGATATGAACAGGAGCACACCACTGAGCAATCCTTCTTAACTTGAATCGGGGCCATAGAAGACCGTTGAAGGGTACTCGTAGCTGATTGTCTGTGTCTCTGTTAATCTTCCTCAGGAGGCGTGCGTCGTATACGTCCTCAGACTCACCGTCGGAATCAGATTCAGAATAAGCATCATCATGTCCAGCTGGAGTCTCTTCGATGGCCTTCTCCTCTCCTTGTGTGCTTTCATTCCTGCCGGAGGTGCTAGTAACTTGCTCAGCACCCTGACCTTCAGCAACTTAGCAGTCTGCTCAACGTGCAGTTCCTCAGCAGTCTCAGCCTCACCCTCATCCTGCTGTCCTGCGCCGGATGGACCAGCTTCCTTATCTCTGGGCGGCATATCCTCATCAGAGCTACTGTTGTTAGTCTCCTCATTCGGTTCAGGGAATGAAACACTTTTCCCTTTGGTTTGCTCTGGCGCATTAAACGCTCCAGACTGCAAGAGTTGATCAAGCTCTTTGTCAGACATTGCTTTCTCCTCTGGCACTATTGCTCCACTAGCATCAACTTTTGGAATAGTGACAGTGATCCTTCCACCTTCCTTTGCTTTACCCTTCTTCTTCTTTTCAGCTTCGATTGCTTGCTAGGGAGACTCCCGTGCCGTCTGCTCCAACAACTGAGCAACCCTCTTCGCCTCGGCACGTTCATTGGTAGCCTTCTTAACTTGCTCGAAATTTCTATCTCAAGCCTCAAACATCATCTGCTCGAGCTTCTTATTATATGTTTTCTGCTCCTTTGACCTTTGCTCTGCCTACCTCTTCCTCTTCCTTTCTCTTATTCCTTTTAATCTTTCAAACAGAGGCTTGGATGACAAAGGACTAGCCTTCTTCTGTTCATCTGCTTCCGGAGTCTCATCCTCCTGCTGCAATCATCTCCTGGGCCTCTTCATCTCTTCCTTCTCAGGTTCAGCAGGAGTGGGGACGTCCTTAGAGAGCATATCCAATGGCTTCTGAATCAGCCTCCTAGTCCTCCTCTTCTCAGACGTAGTGATCTCTGTTCGGGGCCTCTTAGGAATGGTAGCAGCGAGAGGATCCAGTTGAGCGGTGGGCACAGGAACATCTCCTCCTAGCTCAAGCTTCTCGATGTCTTCGAGCTCCTCGAACCATCTATCTATCTCTGCTTGTTTTCGAGCAGCTGCTATTTCTTCGGGGCTCATAGCAATGGCATGCTCCAATATTGGAAATGCTAGTTCTGCTGGGTGTGGGTGCTCAGGAGATGTAGGAACATCTTTATCCACGTTCGATTTACCCTTCAGAATCTTTGGGCGTCTGGGATCGGGATGGAGTGTCTCCTTTTTTGTTTGAGGGATGAAATCAGTTGGAAGAAGCTTCTCCCCTTCATCAAGCTTGTTCCTGTAGAAGAACATCTCTATGAACTTGCTAATCTTTAGCACAAAGTTCACGTTGGAAGAGAATGTCCCATCCTTCTTGACAGTCACATTCTTCCGGACGTGCTCCAACCACCGTCCAAAGAAGAACTCCGCCCAATTCCCTTCAATCCTATCAACAATCACCATCATCACTGCATACTTGTGTGCGGACTGCTGTAAGTATGATCCAGCATCACACTAAAACATTTTGATCACAAGCTCAGCCAGGAGCTTGTATTCCTCCCTAAATTGATTGATGGGGGTTGCGACTTTGAAAGTGATCGGCTCACCTTTGTTCTCCTTCACCAACTCTGGCTTCTTCCATAACTTCTATTGCCTCTTCATCTCCTCAATGTTATTGATCTTGTACGTAGCCACACGCTCACCTTTGTTCGGAAGACCGAACTTATTCGCCAAAATGTCGGCGCTCACCTCCAGAATAGTCCCAAAGACCAAAGTCTTGAATGATTCCTGGGTCGACTCTTCAACTACCGGGTGGGCATAAAATTTAGACACCATGTGGGGATGAAACCACAATGGTTTTGTTGAGAGATATTCAATAACGCCGGCCTTGTTTAGGGCTTCCATTAGCCATTCTGGGAATTGTCGAGCAGCTAGAGGAATATACAAGATGCGGTCCTTCAAAACTTGTGCCGCCCTCCTCTGGTTGTTAGACAACCCAGACTACTGCTTATTTTTGGCTAAGGTCACCAACTAGCCATACGGGATGTCGTCTTCCACGTCTTCCTTCTTAGCGACACTGGTGTATTGAGGTGCCCACCTCTCATGGAGAGTCATAGTGGAAGTAAGGGATTGGATAGGAATACCGGATTTAGTAGATGAGTCTGATGAGGCGCTATGAACAGATGGTTCGGAACCAGAGTGATGAGATTGGGTGGGGGATTCAGTGTTAGCAGCCATTGTAAAAGAACTTAAGAAATTTTAGGAATTTTCAGAGAGTTTGAAGGCTTAAATGCTTAGGGATTTGAATTTCTTCATTTCTGTAAAGTGAAGAAATTCGAGTAAGTGTGGAGTATATACCTTACTGGTAAAGATCTGACGGTTGGGGTACATCTCTTCAGATGCAATCGACGGCTGGGCTTCGCGAGGACATTTCGTATGGTGACCCACGCCCCTACGAACTCGAGTACCAATGACATGTCCAGCCCTAGTTCGTCGCCGCTGTTTGCACGTAATAAATGCACGTCCCATTTGAAATTCAAATTCATCCTTTGTTTGACATCCTTTGCATGGTAGAGACTGCTACGGATTGGGACTTAGCAATCTGCTATCACAGGAAATCCTTAGCCTGCATATGAGTCTGCTGAGAGCTTGGAGCACTCAATTCATACAGGTATAGTCTGCTGAGGGTTCGAACTCAGCAGCTAAATCCTCTAGCAACCTTCAATGAATATTCCCAATATCAAACACCTTCGGGAATGCTAAGAGCTTGGACTTATCATTCCTCTGCTATCTGCTCAACAGGCTTGACTTAGCATCAAGATCTAGCAGTCTACAGACGTAAGCTTGGATACGTTTCTCGATCTCCTTCAGAGCTTCAAGAAATCCAGAAAGAATGAGAATAACAACTCATTTATCCATAGCATCGTCTATCTCCATAAAGCCTAACTTGATGCATAATTCTTTAAATCTGGCCTCAACTAGCGGTTTGCTGAAGATATCCGCAATCTGTTCTTATGTTCATATATATTGGACGTCGATATCCTTCTTCTCTTGATGATCTCTGATGAAGTGATGTCGGATATCAATATGCTTCGTCCTCTAATGATGAACTGGGTTCTTTGTCGTGCACATTGCACTATTGTTGTCGCAGTAGATCGGCAAACATTCAGGAGGAATATCATAATCTTGCAATTGCTGCCGAATCCACAAGATTTGCGCACAACAGCTAGCAGCTGCTACGTATTCAGCTTCAGTAGTAAACGTAGCCACTGAGTGCTGCTTCTTGCTAAACCAGCTAATGAGCTTGTGTCCAAGGAATTGGCATGTCCCACTGGTGCTCTTCCTATCAATCTTGCACCCTCCAAAGTCTGAATCTGAGTAGCCACTCAATGCTAGACCATCTGACCTTGGATACCAAATTCCTAGACCCTTGGTGCATTTGAGATATCGTACAATCCTCTTAGTAGTGTGCAGGTGCGACTTTTTGGGGTTTGCTTGATATCTCGCGCATAGACCAACAACATACGATATATCTGGTCTACTAGTTGTGAGATAAAGCAGTGAACCGATAATACCTTGATAGAGAGTTGAATTCACATCATCTTCTTCTTTTTCAAGTGCAGCTATACATGTCGTGCTTATTGGAATGCTTAGACTCTTCGTCATCTCCAAACAATACTTAGCAATCAGGTCGCGAGTGTATTTCCTCTTATGGACAAATATCCCCTCGCTTGACTGCTGAACTTGAAATCCTAGAAAGTACGACATCTTCCCCATCATACTCATCTGGAAATTACTTATCATGAGTTTCGAAAACTTGTCGCACAAGTTCGAATTATTTGACCCAAAAATAATGTCGTCGACATAAATCTGTACGAGCAATATGCTTCTTCATCTTTAATGCGGAAGTGACTCTGGTCTATCTTTCCTTTCTTGAATCCATTAACTAGCAAGAACTTAGACAAAGTTCCATACCATGCTCTTGGTGTCTACTTCAAGCCATATAAGGCTTTCCTTAGCCTATAAACTTGGTTTCCCTGATCAAAGCCTGGTGGTTGCTCAACGTAAACTTCCTCCTTGAGCTCACCATTAAGAAAGGCACTCTTCACATCCATTTGCATCACATAAAACTCATGATGTGAAACATATACTAGGAAAAAACGAATAGCTTCCAGTCGGGCTACTGGAGCAAACGTCTTGTCATTGTCTATTCCTTCGCATTGTCTGTAGCCCTTTGCTACTAGACGAGCTTTGTTGCGGATGACCGTTCCTTACTCATCTTTCTTGTTCTTGAACACCCACTTGGTTCCAATAACACTCTGATGCTCTGGTCTATCTACTAGATCCCAAACATGATTGCGCGTGAACTTTGCTAGCTCCTCCTGCATAGCATTTACCCAATCCGGACATCGTAGAGCATCTTCAACCTTTGTAAGCTCCTCGTGCGAAATATAGCATGCTAGCATCGCATTGCCTTCTCTCGTCAGAATAGGATCATTGAGGTCACCAAGGACATCATCCAAAGGATGATCGCGTAGCCATCTTGGCTTCAGATTGCTAGGTTCTGGAACTTTAGCATCGGCCTCGCCTGCTGGGTTGTTGTCTGCTACAACATTTTCCTTAGCAATCTCCGGGGGTTCAACATTATGGATCTTAGCATCCTGATTCTCTGCATCAGGAATCTCAGCAACTGGCAACTCAGCATTTGGAACTTCAGCAACAGGGACATCAGCAACTGGAACTTGAGCAATCTAATATTCAACATTCTCCAAATGCTCAGCAACGACTTCGGAAACATCATCAGCAGCGCCTACACCATCTTGAGCACCTCTTGCTGGACCTGGGATCTCCTCATCGTCTTCATTAAGCGATCCCAAGATATCCAAATTATCATTGAGATAAATCGGATTGGTGGCCTCTGATGGGTTTTGTATACAGAAAGCATTTATTGCAATGAGTATACAACAGTTTATTTCTCTTATCTGTCAAACAAACTTACTTGTATGTAATAATGGTATCCTCTTATCTCACCGATAGGGACGATCATACGACATGTAGTAGATCGCAGAAGACAGTATGATCACTTGACCTAGTGAGACATAAACCTGATCACAGTCGAGACAGCGTATGAGGATACGTCTGTCCGGATGGCTGCGGCATTGTTGGAATAAGTAGTCTGTCTTGGTTACTTGACATACTGGAATCAAGGGTAGCATATTGATGGACCGCAGTGAGATGTGTTCAACTGTCTCACATCAGCGAATACAAGATCTCGTTCTTGATTGAGTCCAAACCCTAACGAAGGTTCAGGGGTTTGCACGAATTGACTGTTACTTTGACTTGCCATGGTGGAGAGCCTAAGTAACGTGCTCGTATATCCGCATCTTGGGTAACAACAGTTCATGTAGTACTCCCTGAGACTGGGTTTAGGTAACCATATCTGAGTAATAGGATGGGGACATTCCCTGAGGAGTTCAAAAATATTCATCGTGCCAAAGTCCTCGAGGCTGATTAAGTTCAGGCACGAGTGATATGATTTGAGTGGTACTACTCAGGAATAATAAGATATTAATTAATTGTAGATAGAGCTTGTCAGGAGCTCCGATTAATTAATGAATGTCTGGTAACCTTAAATATGAGGATTCTCTATTAAATGCAGCCCGTTCTCATAACGTGGTAATAAAGGGGCAAGTCAGTATTAATTCTGTGGTGAAAAAGAATTAATATTAAAAACAAAATTCAAATCAGTCAAACCCTAGAGAGAGAGAGTAGGGGGTTGTGCCTCTATCAGTGCAGAGGGAAGAATTTCGATTCTGTTTTGCACAACTATAGATATGTGGAATCCTCACCGGTAACAGATCTGAACAACATTGGGAAACAACCCTGAAGATCTAATCTGGAGAACAAATTTCTTTTCTTCTCTTGTCTTTAATTAATTCTTGAAATTAGAATCTGTCTAATTTCTGTTTCCGCAGATTTATTTAATATCGCGTGGTTGATTCAAGATTTGGAATTCAAACGCGAAAGATCGGTACAGAGACTACTGAATTAAGGTAATCTCTATTATTCACGCATTAAAGTCATAAGAGCATGCTAGGGTTTGATATGTGCGTAAAATGACCTATTTTTTGATGTGTGAGCGTGCATGTTTGTGGCCATTTTACCCTCATATCATATGTTTTTGTTGTTCTTTTGTCTTGTTTTCGTGTTTGAAATGTTGTAGGATGTGTTTTGGGCATAAAGCAACACTTTTGGATGAGTTTTGGATGAAAATTGCCCGAGCTAGGAGTCAAAAGGAACCAGGATCGATCGAGCGGTGCAGAAATGGTGCTGGGGCTGTTCAGAGACTTCGCTCGGCCGAGCCAAACTTGGCTCGGTCGAGCCAAGCCCTTCAGAGAGGTGGCTCGGTCGAACCAAATTGGCTCGGCTGAGCCAGAACGTGATTTTCAGCATTTGGCAGTTTTCAGCATGGCTCGGGCGAGCCAACTTTGGCTCGGGCGATCCGAGGCCCTGTTTGCTCATTATAAAAGGGGGAAAACAGTTATTTTCATAACTAATTCATAACTTTTCATAACATTAAATAACCACCTCCTAAATTCTCTCTACGATTCCATTTCCATCTCTTCCAAAACCTATCAAAGAGCTAAATCATCAAACCTAGGAGGAGAATTGAAGATCCAAGGGGGTAGATCAAGACCTAACAAATCCAATTGGGGAAGATTTCACTTTCTACTTATCAATTGTAATGGATGTATTTGATTTCAACTTTGTATTGCTACAATTGAGAGGTATGATGCTCTAATTCAATTTGGATGTTGATTTGAACAAGAATGCATGAAAATTAAGTTTGATAATTGTTTGTTTACTTTCCTTTGAGAGCTTGAATTGCACTAGAACTTGTTCCTTACCTCTTAGGTGTAGGTAATAGCCAACTTAGGAGGTAGTTGACGTGAACGCTGCAGCCAACACGCGGGCGGAATCGTCGTGAATAGTATAGATTCATACGATTTTAGTTCCAATCCCTGTGCGGTTCTAGGTCGTAGGGCAATAATTGACGATATATTTGGAGTGGTCTAGGGCTTAATAACGTGACTGTTTGCAAGTCTTAGTATCATCAACCGTTAGCTCGCTGTGACAAGGGGTTAACGAGTGTAGGGTCGATTGCTCAATCTCCTAGGGATTAAAATGTGTTTACATCAATGATTAACCTAATTGGATTGCATCTACGTTCATTTCAACATCCTCTCTACCTAATTTGAGTTTTTGTTTGTCTTGGTTTACCGATTGTGGAAAGAAGTGATTGAAAGTTGATTGTTGGTTTAATTGATTGTTTAGTATATGAAGTTAGCATAGATTGAAATTGATTGCCTAGTTCATAGAAACTACTCAACGATTCTATTTTGCCTAGCTATAAGATTTTGCTATAGTATCTCGGTATTCTAGCGGGCGAAGGGAAGAAGGACCTGGATTTGACAAAAATTATTCTTGTGTAGCTAGGAGTTTAATTTGATTGAACTTTTGGCCGCATCAGGGTTTTGTGAATTGGTAATGTGAACAATAAACCATAAATCGATCCGGCTTATTTGGATTTTGTGATTCGGTTCACGGATAAATCCCTACAATTGGTATAAGAGCCAGGTTTCTAATTTATGGCTCTGTTGTTCATAATAAATTCATTGATGCATGTATGATTTTATTTTATCGTGGATGGTTTTTGTTCCTCGTGGCAACCCGTTTGATTCAGCCCGCGGTGGTTTATCCGTGTAGGGTTGAATCTATTTTATAAAATTGCGAGAAAATTCATGATTAGATTAGATTTGATAGAAAATTGTAATATAATAGATTCTGTAATTTTTTTTATTCAAATCTGTAATTGGACGGGTCGGGACGAAGAACAAAGATGGAGCTGACGAACAAGGGCGGCGCACGTCGGCGGCAGGAGGCCGCGCGCGCGTGCGGCAACGACGGTGGTGGGCCACGGTCGTGGGCGGTGACGCGCAAGCGCACGGTAGAGGCCAGTGGCGCGGGGTGCGCACGCTTGCGCAGGCACGCGGCGGCGGCGGCGTGTCCATCATTGGCCGGGGGCAGGTTCTGTGTTTTGGCGGTTGGCCCAATTCGATGTAAATCCCTAGGGTTTGCATTAGGGTTTGGGTCCAATCATCAAATCACAAAACCCTAAATCCCAAAAGATTTGGTGGTTGAAGATTTGGAGGCCCTGGAAGATTTGAAGAAGATTTGGATTTATCCAAATAAATTCAAATTTCAAATTGTAATAGATAGGGTTTTATTTCTTGTTTGTGGGGCCACGAGGAATTTTTGTTTGCCATAATTGTCCTCGTATGGTATATGTGATTTAGTATGTGCGCATTTAAGCATGTGTAGATAATTGGAAAAGCATGATTTACTGCTTTATTATTTACAGCTTTCCAAGCATGCTTATGTGATTAATTTCTTGTTGGATTATATTTTTGGAATTTTCAGGCTTGTTTAATTACATGCAAAAATTTGGAAAATATAATGACAAAGAAATTATCTGTGCGCATATAAGAAACCTTTTTGAAAGAAAAATACTAAGCGGATTTTTTAATTTTAATTAAAATCAATAGACCTCCATAAAGCTGTCCTAGGCTGTAAGTGTATCTCTCGCTCTAGTAAACGTCTACAAATGTAGCTTACTAGTTCTTGGAGGTGCATGGTTACAATTGTTGGGATTTCTAGACAAACCATTTAAATCATGTGAATAGTGGGAGGGTTTTGCGTAAATGTCTACGAGTGTAGCTTACGTAGATCTCTTTCATAAGTATTCTAGGATTGATTTAAATTATAGATAACAAAAACTTTAAGGGCTGTGCAGTATGGTTATGTGCCATGCTAAACTGTCTCTTCTGGCTGGAGTTAGAGTTGTGGTTAATCGCTTAGAAACATCTTAGGATATAATGCAGTTGCTACTTCCCTGTCCTTGAGAGATGGCTTGGTCTAAGGTTTTCACTAATTATTTGTCAAAAGGTTCCTGACATGGTAGTGAAATTAAAGAATTGGGGCTTAAAACCCGTATTTCTAGTTGAGGGTGACATCGTAAACGTCTACGTGTGTAGCTTGCGGTGGGAAATCTTGGGCAATTAGTGGAAAACATGTTTATTTTATTTATGAAAAGGTTTTCAATGCATTTGTTTTTGAAGTTCTGCATGTATGTTCTTATTTAAGATTCTTTATTGTTTCAGATATGTCTATGTCCACTGTTGATCATATTCTTGCTCTCAATCCTTTAACTGGTCCGAACTTCCTTGAATGGAGTTTTTGCATCAAACGCATCCTTTATCTGAAAAATCAAGCAAATGTTCTTTTCATGAATCCACTTGTGCCTGGCTATGATGGGGTTTTTGAACTTGAGCTTGAGTTTTACGAAAGATTGGAGGATGCTGATGATTTTGCCTATTGGCTTATCACGGCTAGCCTATCTAGAGAATTAAAGCACAAGTATTAGAACTTCAATAGGGCTGGAGAGATCTGGAAAGATCTCTTGACTGCTAATGGCAATGTGGTCCGGACTATTAACTACAGACTTGTGCACGATCTTGTGTGCGAGAAGATGGTTGAAGATAGTTCGGTGACAGTGCACATGATGTCTATGATTGAGCACATGAGATAGTTCACTGTGCGGGGTGGTAATATCAGTGCACAAGGCGAGATTGATATCATCCTTAATTCTCTTCCGGAATCTTATTATGACTTTAAGGTAGTTGCTGCTGCAAGGGGAGAGTATGCTCTACATGAGATACTTGAGGACCTTGTAGTGAAGCAATCTTCCATGCGAGCACGGAAACCTATTCTGACAGTTTCTAGTACTAGTTCGACAACCTCTAAGGTTGGAGATGATGGTGCTGAAAGCAAGTTCAGGAAAGCAGGCACTAAAAGCAAGTCAAAGAAGGTGAAGAGAGTCAAGGTCACTCCAATGAAGAACAGGTGTGCTGGGTGCGGAAAGATGCATCGTTAGAATGTTAAAGGACAAGGTACGTCATTTGCATTTGTAACAAAAACATGTTTAGCATCGGTTTCTACTCATTCGTGGGTAGTGGATACTGAAAGCTATTGATCATGTTTGTTACATTTTGCAGGGGTTCACACCGAGGATGGTGCTGAAGAATTACGAGGTTACCAACTCGATGGGGAATGTAGCACAATTGAGTGCAACTGCCATTGGAGATTTCACCTTGTACTTTGATGATTCTGTTTTAACTTTGAGAGATGTTTTGTACGTGCCGGATTTTTGGCAGAATGTTATTTCAGTTTCCAAACTTTACGTTGATGGATATTTAGTTATTTTTGATAGTGGTGTTTCTATCATTGATAATAACGGTGTTATCTGTCATGGGATGCTGAATAATTCTCTCTATGTTATTAACTGCAATCATACGTCTTCCGCAAGTGTTGAATGTAATTTATCCAAAATTGATAATCCTAGAAAGAGAAAACATACTTCTTCTGAAGAGGATCTTACATATCTTTGGCACTTGAGACTCGGTCACATCAACTTGAAGCGGATTCAGTGACTTGCAGATGACGGTACATTGGACTTAGTCCGGGCTGTACCTTATCAAGTCTGCTAATCCTGCATCGAGGGCAAGAAGTCAACTAGGCCTTTTAAGGCTAGTCAATCTCGAGCAGAGGAAGTGTTGGAATTGATCCATTCTGACTTAAGTGGACCCATGTCCACACAGGCTCGTGGAGGGTACGTGTACTTTGTCACTTTCATTAACGAAAACTCAAGGTATGGATACATTTACCTGTTTCGCTACATGTCTGAGTGCTTTGAGAAATTCAAAGAGTTCAAGGCTGAGGTAGAAAACAAGATCGGGAAAACTATCAAGTCACTGCAATCTGACCGCGGTGGTGAATCATTGGTAACGAGTTCCTGCTGTATTTGTCAGACAACGGGATTACATCCCAGTGGACTGCACATGGTACTCCCCAGCAAAACGGTGTAGCTGAAAGAAGGAATAGGACTCTTCTAGAGATGGTAAGATCAATGATGAGTTATGCAAACTTACTAATTTCGTTTTGGGGCTACGCATTGGAAACAACCCCTTACGTGTTAAATGTGGTGCCTTCCAAATCAGTTCTTAAGATGCCTTCTGAGCTCTTCCTTGGTCGCAAACTGAGTTTAAGCATGCTCAGAGTATGGGGCTGTCCGGCACACGTACTGTCGAAGGAACCAGATAAGTTTGAAAGCAGGTCAAAGGTAATGTTGTTTATAGGGTATCTCAGGCAAACGAAAGGTGGTTACTATTACTGTCTTGAGAGTCAGAGATTCGTTGTTAGCACCAACGCTAGATTCTTTGAGGACGAGTATATAAGCAACCACAAGTCAAGGAGTGATATCGTTCTTCAAGAAATTGAAAACGAGAAAGCAATTCCAAGGGAAGGGGAACGTGCAAACGTAGGTGCACCAGTGACAGGTTCAATACAACAGGCACGTTCTTCAGTGCAAGGTGCAGAACCACAAGTTACTGCACCTACTGCTGATGCGGCAACGATGCCTCATCGGACTTGAACCCGGAAGATGGACATGAGGACTTTGACCCATTGACTTATGAAGAGGCAGTGCAAGACAAGGATGTTGATAAATGGCGTGTCGCCATGGATTTCAAAATTGAATCCATAACTGCTATGGATGTGTACCAGAAAATAGAATTTTCGGATGGCTATAGGACCATAGGGTGCAAATGGGTATTCAAGAGAAAGAAAGGGGCGGATGGAGAAATAACGATTTTTAAAGCCATGCTGGTGGCAAAGGGTTATAATCAAAAAGAGGGCATTGACTACGACGAAACCTTTTCACCCGTAACTGTGCTCAAGTCCATCCAGATACTCCTTGCCATAGCTGCGCATATGGACCTCAAAATTTGGCAGATGGATGTCAAAACCGCTTTTCTAAATGGTTACCTTGAAGAAGGTAGGGACATCTATATGCAGCCACCCAAGGGTTACTTACGCAAGGGTGAAGAACATCTTGTCTGGAAGCTTAAGAAGTCCTTGTACGGACTTAAGCAAGCTTCAAGGCCGTCGAACTTATGTTTCAATGATGTGATAAAATCCTATAGATTTTCACAGTTGGAAAACGAAAGTTGTGTTTACCGACTTTGTGTCAATGGGAGCGTGGTTTTCTTTGCACTGTACGTTGATGACATACTCCTATTTGGAAACAATGAGGGAGTGATGTCGGAAATCAAGTGTTGGTTATCCGAACAGTTCCAAATGAAGGATTTGGGAGAAGCTGGCTACATTCTTGGGATTAAGCTTATCCCAGGCATCCTATGTGGGTATTGTGATAGCCCAGTTCAGCATGCAACTCGCCAAGAAAGGATTGCTACCTTTCGGACATGAGGTTCGTCTTTCTAGTTTGTAGTGTCCTGAGACAGAGCGGGAGAAAGATGAGATGAATCTTGTACCATACGCTTGAGCGGTGGATAGCCTCATGTATGCGATGATGTGTACCAGACTAGATATCTGTTATGCCGTTGGCATGGTAGCAAGATATCAGTCTTACCCTGGACAGGCGCATTGGACTGCGGTAAAGCACATCCTCAAGTATTTGAAGAAAACTAGGAATTACTGCCTAGTTTATCAAAGTGAGGATTTGTGCCCTGTGGATTATATAGACTCGGATTTCCAAGGGGACCAGGATGAGAAGAAATCTACCTCGGGCTATGTGTTTACCTTGGGAGGTGGAGCTGTATCTTGGAGGAGCTCAAAGTAGAAATGCATTGCTGACTCCACCATTGAGGCGGAATATGTCGCCGCCTCCGAAGCTTTGAAAAAAGGGGTATGGCTCAGGAACTACCTTTTGGAGTTGGGCATGATTCCGAGTTTCCCGAGGAGCATCACAATTTATTGTGATAACTTTGGTGCAGTGGCGAACTCAAAAGAACAAGGGTTTCACAGGGCAAGCGAACACATAGAGAGAAAGTACCATATCATACGAGAGATCGTATCGATGGGCAATGTGCTGATCAAGAAGATTGACACTGCAGACAACCTTGCTGATCCATTTACAAAGAGCTTACCGCAGAAAGTTTACGAAAGACATATTCGGGAGCTGGGTCCGAGGTGGATGCTGACCACTGACAGTGGTTAATGAAATAGCAGGCTAGATAGACGCACTGTATACTCTATAATAGCTTAGTTATGCTTTGAGTATAAGTGGGATATTGATGGGTTTTGTATACAAAAAGCATTTATTACAATGAGTATACAACGGTTTATCTCTCCTATCTGTCAAACAAACTTACATGTATGTAACAATGGTATCCTCTTGTCTCACCGATAGGGACGATCATACGGCGTGTAGTAGATCGCAGAAGACAGAATGATCACTTGATCTCGTGAGATATAAACCTTATCACAGCCGAGACAGCGTATGATGATACATCTGTCCGGATGGCTGCAACATTGTCGGAATAAATAGTCTGTCTTGGTTACTTGACATTATGGTACGCAAGGGTTGCGTATTGATGGACCGAAGTGAGAATTGTTAGACTGTCTGACATAAGCGAATACAAGATCTCGTTCTTGATTGAGTCCAAACCTTAACGAAGGTTCAGGGGTTTGCACGGATTGACTGTTGCTTTGACTTGCCATGGTGGAGAGCCTAAGTAACGTGCTCGTTTATCCACATCTTGGGTAACAGCAGTTCGTGTAGTACTGCCTGAGACTTGGTTTAGGTAACCATATCCGAGTAATAGGATGGGGACATTCCCTGAGGAGCTCAATAATATTCATCGTGCCAAAGTCCTGCAGGCTGATTAAGTTCAGGCACGAGTGATAAGGATTGAGTGGTACTACTCAGGGATAATAAGAAATTAATTAATTGTAGATAGAGCTTGTCAGAAGATCCGATTAATTAATGAATGTTCGGTAACCTTAAATATGGGGAGTCTCAATTAAATGCAGCCCGTTCTCATAACATGGTAATAAAGGTGTAGGTCAGTATTAATTCTGTGGTGAAAAAGAATTAATATTAATTAATTAATTGTGTCCTGGGTTGTGGACATGGGAATTAATTAATTCATAGGCCCACTTTATTATTTGCATTAGGACCCAAGTCTGGCACAAAATAAATATGCTGAACTAAGCCCTGCAGCCCATTAGGGTTAAAACTCTAAGTCTATAAATAAACAACTCTCTCTCACATGTTAAAAACACAATTCAAATCAGTGAAACCCTAGAGAGAGAGAGAGCAGGGGGCGGCACCTCTATCAGTGCAGAGGGGAGAATTTCGATTCTGGCTAGCACAACTACAGATATGTGGAATCCTCACCAGTAGCAAATCTGAACAGCATTGGGATACAACCCTGAAGATCTAATCTGAAGAACATATTTCTTTTTTTCTCTTGTCTTTAATTAAATCTTGAAATTAGAATCTGTTTAATTTCTGTTTCCGCAGATTTAATTAATATTGCGTGGTTGATTCAAGATTTGGAACTCAAATGCAAAAGATTGGTATAGAGACTACGGAATTATGCTAATTTCTACAATCCACGCATTAAATTCATAGGAGCATGCTAGAGTTTTGTGAATTGGCATTGTGGACAATAAATCATAAATCGATCCGGCTTATTTGGATTTTTTGATTCGGTTCACGGATAAATCCCTACAGCCTCAGCATGATCGTTAGCATCATCAGCCTAATCAGCAGTTTGGTTACCTACTGAGTGCGTCAGAGTTGGAGTGTAATCACTCATACACTTAGTCGGGTCAATACACATATTTTCGAAAGAATTTAAGATTGATTGACCGTGGACATCATTAGTCTTATGATTACTAACCACTTTCTCTCTTATAACTCTGCGCACTGAGATAGACTCATCAAAAATAACATTGCATGTTATTTCCACCACCTCGGTCGTCTTGTTTAATACTCTATAGCCTTTGTGAGAAGGGTGACCATATCCAAGGAACACACCTTCATCAGACTTAGGCGAAAAAGTATTAAGCTTTGACTTCCCATTGTTATGAATATAACATGTCAAACCAAAAGCATGAAGATGAGTAATAGAAGGCTTACGACCGTTGTACACTACATAAGGAGTCTTATTGAATCTGACAGTAATTGTGTAGCAGGCTCTCATGACTGCTTCGCCACAATACTTAGCAGACAGCTCGGAATCGGCTAGCATAGACCACACTTCTTCCTTCAACGTTCTATTCCTTCTCTCTGCTAGACCATTCTGCTGGGGAGTCTTAGCAGTGGATTTCTCATGCGCGATACTAGCTTCGGCACAAAAATCCATTAGAACACCATTACAGAACTCGGTTCCATTATCATAACGAATCCTCTTAACGGTAACCTCTTTGCTATTTTGCTCCTTGAGGATCAACTAAGGTAGAATTAGTTTCACCTCATCTTTGGTCTTTAGCAATCGAACCCACGTGTACTTGGAGTAGTCATCAACTTCCACAAGTGTATAAACCTTTTTACGTACAGTGGGTGGAGTGACTGGGCCAAATAGATCCATGTGCAAGAGCTCTAGGATCCTTTCTGAAGTGGCCTTCTCCGGGTTGGATCCGAATGATGCTTTGGTCTGCTTCCCTTGCTGGCAAGCTTTGCACACACCTTTCTTGCGGAAGACCTACAACAAGCTTATTCTTGGCTAGATGGTTAATGGTTTTAAAATTCAGATGATTTAACCTCTTGTGCCATAGCCAAGTTGTCTCATCCTTGCTCAATGCTACAAAGCATGAATGTTGTTGACTGCTTTTCCAATCAACAATATATAGGCCACCCTTGCGGATGCCTCTAAGCTTTACTTAACCTGTAGCATTGTCAGCAATTGAACAACCAGTATTAACGAAAGAAATGGTATACCCATTTTTGCATAGCTGGCTAATGCTTAGCAGTTTGTGCTTGAGATTGGACACGAGTGCAACATTGATAATCCTTAGTCCATTTCGCTCTATGCATCCTCTCCCAACCACTTTGCCTTTGCTATTGTCACCGAACATGACTGTGGGGCCATAAAATCTTTGGATGTCAGAGAACAACTCTTCGTCCCCCGTCATGTGGGCTGAACAACCGCTATCAAGGATCCATTCGTTTGACATACTTGATGTCTTAGCACAGGGATCCTGATCCTGCAAAACAATCAACAAGTTGATTTAGGTACCCGCTTAGCATCGGGTCCTGCAGGATTAGCATGGATCATGGTTCCTTTTGGAACCCACGTCTTGGTGACCTTCAAGATTTTCTTCTTGATCTCACCCTTCACAACCTTCTCGACCTTAGGATAAGTATGCTTTGCATAATTAGATCTAGGTGTGGTTGTGTGCTTAGCCTTCCTAGTCCTTTGAAAAGGAAATGATTTGGACTCAGGCCTCACATAGGTGTTCTTCCTATGTGGTGTGCAAGAGTGATACTGTGGTCTTACAGCATGATAATAAACCTGCTTGCCATTGTGGAAGAAAGGATATGCTTTCCAAGCATTGGGAACAAAATGCTCAGCATTCCTTCTCGACATTGATGGGGATCACTGCTTAGCAGTCTGCTTAGCATTGGCTTGCTGAGTCCTCTACTGAGATCTAGCAGATGCCTGCTTAGCATGCGATCTCTGGTTCCTCCGATGAGGTTCAGCAGATCCACACTGCTTACGTCTTTCCCCCTGCTTTGCATTTGAGGATTCAGCAGTCATCTTTCCCTTAGTAGCCTCTTTAGCATATAACTTTCCAGCTGAGACAAATTGAATCTTTCTCTGCTTAGAAGTTTTTGCCTTATCAAGTACAACCTTCTCAGAGGGTTTGCTAGAAGCTTCAATACTACCAAGGTCTAACCCAGATCTATCAGTATGAGATCTTTGTTGGCTCACAATGGCATTTAGTACTGCCTTGCTAGTAGTATAAGCACAAATACATTCCTTACTAGCCCTGTTTTTCAAAGCGTGATTCTCCTTTTCAAGGTTTTGAAACTTTTCAGAGAGTTTGGAGAAATCATCCATGAGTTTCGAGAGTTCTTCGCTATCAGACCTTAGTCTTTCGACTTTATAGGTCAAAGATGTGACTTTTAATTGTAGCGAAGTGTTCTCTCCTACTATAGCATCTTTCATTTCATACATCTTTGAAAACTCTAAAGATAGCTTAGTAAGGTAATCATCCTTGGAATCTAAGGAAGTAGACTACTCTAATTGATGCGTGATAGCTAGAAAAGAAATACTCATGGAAATTACCTCCTGAGCATCGACTAAAAGAGCCGATTCAGCAAGCTTCTCAGCATCCGCATTTGCATCCTCAACAATATTTGCCATTAACACGAGCATGGCTTCCTTATCATCTTCTTCGGAGGAATAGTAATACTCCTCATCATTATCTGGGATATCAGGTACCTCAGTCCTCGTCAGCAACGCCCTGGTAAGGGCTTTAACAGCATGTCTCTCTAATCTTTGCTTCAGGCGCTCTCTCTCCTCTTTGCTGACTTTCGGACATTTGTGGTTGAGATGATCTGGCGAATCACACTCAAAGCATGTCCTAGGCTTTCGCTCTGCTTAGCGGTATGATGATGATGAAGAAATCTTAGCTTCCTTAGCTTCTTTCTCAGCTTTGGCTTCCAGCATCAGCTTCTGAAGCTTTCTCATCTGCTCTTCCAGCTCGCTGATCTTTAAATTAACAGGTTGACAACCTGAGGTTAAGACAAAATCCTTTGCTGGTGACGTTGGAGCAGATCTCTCACTACGGAAAGGCTTCTTGGGCTTCCATTTGCTGGGATCTCTCTTAGCAAAGAATGCTAAGTCCTCAGAGTTAGCAGCAGGTTTCGATGAAGCTTGTGCCACGACTGCTTCATTCTTCTTTTACTGCTGGATTATAAACTCGTGAGTTTTAAGTTGAGCAAATACCTCGAATGTTCACATCTTGTTGAAGTCCTTATCGCTCAAGCTCGTCATCTTCACGAACAAGTCTTCTCTTGGGAAGAGTTTAGAAATGATCTTGTTGTTCATCTCCCCATTGTCATATGTCTTTCGCAGGTTGCGAAGCTCTCCAACAATAGTGTTGAACCTTTCTTTGATAGCTTGAATAGATTCTCCTCCATGCATAGAGAAGGATTCATATTTATCAACAACTACCTGGAGCTTGTTGCGCTTCATTTGGTCCGTTTCCTGGGAGGATTCACAGACATAATCCCACATTTGCTTCTCTCTACCCAAGTCCAAGGATTTATACTCCATCAACGGAGGCAAAGAATCAAGGATAAGCTTCTTTACTAAGTGCTCCAAATGAGCTCACTTTTTATCCTCTATCGTATACTCCTTGAATGGCTTCGGGATCATTTGAGGTGGTGACGGTTGTCCATCAGCGACCTGTCCTACAAAATGTGTTAGCTTTCATAATTTTAATAGGAACTTTCTCAAGAATATCCGCCATCTCCGGATGAATGCATTGAAGTTGCATGATGGCAAGCTTCTACCATGAATTGAACTTCTTCTTGGTATACTTGGGCAAGGTATGGTTCATCTTGGCAAACTTTGAACCTGAGCTAGACAAACAAAGGAACAGAATACCAGCGCAAGGAAAAAACTAGATCTAGTCTTAAAGCGACTCAGAAGCAGTCGGTCTTTCAACCTCCTACTTTGATACCACATGTTGGTCTCAAGATCAGAGTCATCGTGATGAATACAAACAACAAACACACACGAAATGCAGCAGAATATTAACATTCACTTGCTCTTAAGTTCCTCTTTATCAAAGTAGATTTAGCTCAAGGTAGGATTAGGGTTCCTTCAAGTTATATTCTAGCAACTTGGTTGCTAGGTTTCAAAAACAAACACAAGAAACAGTAAATCAATAAAACAGTAAACAAACACGATATTTATAGTGGTTTGATCAAATAGATCTATGTCCACTCCTTAGCCAAAATGCTAAGAATTTTACTAGGAAAGTATACGAAATACAAGGATTCTCCTTTCACTTGTAGCAGGCGGTGAACTTTCGACCCGACCACTACAAAACTATCCTCCTTTACTTCGGTCTTCTCAGTCAGCAGCAGCTCCGGCCAAGTCAAGGGCGAACTTTCATAAAACTTGTCCTTCGCTGCTAGGGGGAGCTTTTAAAGTTCTCTCCTGAACTTGTCTGTTTTCGGAAATATGCCCGTCGGAGTCAATCCCTTTTCAGAGATGTGACTGCTAGATGCTTCCTAGGATGGAATGTATCCCAATGATTGGATTCTTGAACGAAGTCAAGGAATCTCTTAAAGGCAGTGTCAGATATTCAATGGAAGACACTCCTGGTTGTTGAGAGCTTTGAATACACTTTTATCTAGTGCTCTCAACTGACTACTTTATCACTTGTTCGCTTTGTCTAAGGAATCTATAACTTAGAATGTTTGCGAGTGTAGGCAGTGATTGAAGCAGTAGTCGTCTCTCACTTCTGAACTTGTCTTTTATACCTGGAGATTCAAACTTTGAATCTCCATACCCGTTAGACACAACGACTCCTTCGTCCAAAAGTGGTTCAACTTTATTCGTCCTTTCCGGCGTCGTACAATACTTTATGACCAACTTTGGGAAAATTTTGTCCTTTGCGTGTACGTCTATCAAAACGGTAGTGTAGCAGTCGTTGTTAGCTATCTCGCCTTGCTAAGCATTCTCTGAATGATCTGCTAAGCCTTCCTAGAAATCTGCTAGACCATGTATCGGACTGCTGACTGCTCAGCAGTTGCTCACGTTTAGCACTTGGTTCCTTTAACTCCGGATTGCTATCGCCTTTAGCAATCTGCTACATGCTAGCGAATGCTGACTCCTTCAACATTCCACTATACTTTGCTTTTAGTAAATGCTAACTTCTTCTAGCATTCTGCTACTTGCTCTTCCGACTGCTGATCACTTGATTCCAGGAGTCTCTTCCTTTGACATAGGATTGCTAACTCCTTAGCAATCCCCTCCTTAGCACTTGACCGCTATTATCTCTAGCAGTCATCCTCATCTACTAATATCTCTAGCAGTCATCCTCGTCTGCTAATATCTCTAGCAGCCACAATATGCTAGGAATGATTCTAGCAATCTAATCTATAACAACTCGATACTTAGCCTATACAGGATATTACAAGAGTTGCTAGACTATATTAGAATTCAGCAATTCATCGACCAATCTACTAAGGTTTGATCCAACAAAATCTTTTACAATATGATCCTAAGGGAGATTTAGGAATAATTTCCCAACAAAAGGCATGCACCCGATTTCACTAGAATTATCAAGAAGGAATAAGTTGAAGATGACGTTCTGTACGCTCGTTTGGTCACTCTTGCAAAGAAGAAGGACCAATCTAGTCTTTCAAATGCTCAGGAGAGAGTCAGCCAGGTCATGAAAGACCGTATTCTTTACACTCCTCTTGCTATTCCCAATTTTCCAAATTGGGTAATGGACACCTTGGTGAAGGAACAGGTGGTCCAATATCTGTCTACTGAACCTCTGAGGTTCCGCCCTCACATGGTATCTGAGTTTTATGCTAGGGCGATTATAGCAAGATATTACAAGTCTTTTGAGACCTCTTTTTTTGGAACGATCATCACGGTCAGTGCTGAAGTTCTTGCAAAGAAGTTTGGGCTTCGTAACTTAGGCCCCCATATCGCCATTTACCAAGTCACAAAGACATATGAAATGGAGGTAAGGTGGAAGGTATGGAAGAAGCCAGAATCAAAGAAAGACGGTCAAGAGAAGGCGATCGCATGGAAGGTGGCAACACCGATCAATCAGCTGTAGGAGGAGTACAGACTCCTTGCTGATCTTGTAACCAAAATGTTCTAGTGCGATGCTGGGTCATACTACAAACTGTCTGCAAAGAAGTACGCCGTGATGATGGTGTTGGTCGATGGAAATCAAGGAAATTGGGCCAAATTTTTCTTCGAGCGATGGTTGGACCATGCAAAGAAGAATGTGCAGATTAAGGAGGAAGGGACTTCCTGTCCAATGTCAATTTCGGGCTGAAGGTCAGCAAGTTCATTGAGACGTTCTTCGAAAAATCAAAACTCGACAAGGGTGAGCCACTGTCTCATACATATTATATTCCTCAAACAAAGAAGAGACCGGCTCCTGTGGATACTTCTTGTCCCCGAGTTCTTAAGGGCAAATCATATATCAACCCCAAAGAACCAACGTTTGAGGATGACGAGGATCCAGCCACATTAGCAACTCAACAGCTGGAGCTAGCAATCCTTCTAACTGCTGAAGAGATTGCTGCTGCCAAAAAGGCCGCGGAGACAGAGAGGTGATTCCAAGACCTCACGGATATTGAGAAGCTAGGAGAGCTTCCGGCTGAGAAGTTGGGTCAACTTCCTGAGAAGAACAGGAAGCAGAGGACACTTGTCAAAGCCTCTAAAAAACTTTCATCTGCTGAGCCTAGTGCTGAGGAATTAGAGAAGATAAGTCCGCTTTCTGCTCAACCACTCTCCAAGTGTTTAAAAGTTATAAGGGAGAATGCTCGAAAGAGGAAGAGGAACATAAAAGAGCAGGAGAGGAGGGCTTACAAGAAGGAGATGGAGAGGATCACATTTGAGGCGAGGCACAGAAATTTTGAGCAGAGCAAGAAAGCTGCTGACAAGCTTGCAGCTAGGAAAGCTGCTGAAAAGCTTGCAGCTAGGGAGGCTGCTAAGCTACAGAAAGGGAAAGCAAAGCAAACTTCAGACATTCCCACCACTCCGATGGATAAAGATGTTCTGTCTGATAAAGAGCTTAACAAATTGTTGGGATTAGGAGTATTTGACGCTCCTGCGCGTCCTCAAAGCCAGGAAAGCTTTTTCATAAGGTAGCCTACTGCTGTGTAAGGTGGTAGCAGTAGTGCTCAGCCTGAAGGACGACAGGATGTGCATGCTAGAGATTCTGGCTCAGGTTTGAATGCTGAGCAGGAGGCTAGCATTGCTGTTGGTGGAGCTGAGGGTCAGGATGCTAAGGAGTGGCCTAGTAGTCATTCTTCTTAGCATTTGACCGCTACCTCCTTAGCAGTCATTTCTGTCTGCTGACTTCTCTAGAAATCTGCTTGACTGCGGAGAACGTTCCTAGCATCCATAATTTCCAAAGTCTTCGTTTCAATTGCTGAATCCTCAGCAATCTTTCGCAAGTACTTCTAATCTATTATAACTCAAAATATTTCCTAAACAGGACATTACACAGAGTAGCTAGACTATCTAGACTTCAACAATGATCGAGCAAACTAACTAAGGCTTTGATTCAACAAAACCTTTATAATTTAATCTACAAGGGAGATTTACGACATAAATCAAGGAATATTTTCCTAACAATTTCTCCCTTTTTGGTGCGATCAATTGCTGAATCTAAGAAGGAAAAATTTCTAAGTTTACAAGTAATTCTAGCAATCTATCTCAGAATTTAACCAACTTAAATCTAGCAAGGATTGGTTTAAAAAAAAAATCCCCCTCAATAAATGCTGGGAAATATTCTCGATTAAAACACAAGTAAAATGCTTCATAGGAATATGCTAGAATCTAGCACCCAATCAATCAGCAAGCATTTACTACCAATCACATGACAAATAACTCATCGTCCACATGCAATTTCGTTGAATACACGAATAGTGTATATCAACTAAAACATGCAAAAAGATCATAAGTGGACAATGAGTAAATGTCTAAGTCTGATTCAGTTTCATATATATGGTTTGAGATTTTAAAGGTACATCGAAACTGAAAAAGATAAAAAGACTACGGTAATCTTGCTAATATATTCAATTTAGATCAAGAGTCGGGAGCAGGCTTCTTGTCATAGTCATCGAATTTACTCATAGCCATCTGCATGAACTTGTCCTATAATGCTTCGTTTGCTTCTCGGTCAGCAGTCTCCCTCTCCAACTTCTTAGCAAGCTTCTCGTTCTCCTTCTCAAGTTTCCTCAACTTGAGTTCCATCTCCTTCTTCTTCAATTCTTATTCTTCTAGTCTTCACTCTTCTTCTTTTGCAGCTATTTCATCTTCTTCTTGCTTCCTCTTCTTAGCTTCAGCAATTCTCAGTTCTTCCCCCTCTTTGATTGCAGACAAAAAGGTTGATGAAAAGGATTGAACACTTTGCACAAGCTTCTGCTGAGAGCCAGCTACTTCTTCTTTCATTACTGCCATATATGTCTTTACTCTAGAAACATCTCCTTTGACCTCTGCTAATTCTCCTCGAACTTCAGATACTACACTTCGCACATCCTCCACTTTTTTCCTTACTTCAACAACCTCCATAGCAACTTTTTCAGCAATGGCTATGGGAATTGTAGAGGATAGGGCATGTTGAAGCGCAGATTGAACAACAACATGAACACAGGAGTGAAAGTCCTTTGAACTAATAGAACTTACAGGCAGGGCATCCAAGGAAGTAGTTGCTAGCACCAATTCGCCGCCTGTAACAGACTCAGCTTCTTCCATGTGAATATCAACTTTGCCTTGGGCCTCCATTTACATAGTTTCTTCGTGTATGCACTCGGCCTCCTCTATGTTCCAGACCTTCTCCTCAGCCTCAGCAAGTTCAAATGCCTTTGTTTCTTTTACAAATGCGGTCAAGTAGTGAGCCTCCTCTGCCATGCGCTCGGCTTCCTCAGTCCTCCATGCCTCCTCCATGGCCTTAGCAATTTGGGCTGCCTTTGCTTCTGCTATTTCAGTCGCTTTTGTAGCTCTAGCCACTCCCAAGATATCATCTTCCAAGAAAAGTGCAAGCATTTCCACCGCTCTTTCATGATGTACGATCATCTCACGGCTCTGGTTCTTGTCTAGCACCTCTTGCTCTCTAGCAGCAGCCATCCTGGCCAACAGTCGCTCTTTCTTCTTACTTTCATATTCGGCTTGACACCTGCGATATTCTACAGCAGCTCTGGCATGTCGCTTAGAAAGCTCAATTCTAGCATCAGAATGATTGTCGGGAGCAAAAATTGACTTCGGCAGAGATTGAGAAGTGGAGAAAATTCGGTGGACCCGTATAGCCTGAAGTCTTGCAAGGACTTGCTTGTCTGAGAATTGCTTGGTCCTGGGCACTTGATCGATCCAGTGGTTTGCCCATTTTTCTTCCTTTCTCCAGAAGTTGAGGCCCTTAGTTATTACTACCAGCATCCTCTCCTCGAAGCATAGTTGATGCATGATATAATCAAACATTTTCCACTTCCTAAACTCACTTGCTAACAGCTTCCCTTCCTTTGTGTTCTCATCCAACTAAACATAGAAGATGTTGGAAATATCTCGCTCTATCTCAGCCAAAATAAATTCCTCAATCATAGAAACCATAGAAAAGAGGTCTGAATTTACCACTTCCTCAAGAAAGATGGGAGCACACCATTGTGCTACTCTCCGTATCTTGAATCTGTGACCTAGGAGTCCTTTGAAGGAACTCGCAGCGTCTCATTGGTGCCTGTCCGAATTTTCCTCAGGAATCTGGCATCATAAACTGATGCGGCAAAAAGCTCAATGGAATTAAACTCTCAACCACACAAAGAATAAAATATCAAATCCAGGTTCTTCTCCGTTTGGCCTGCTAGAGTACCGGGATACTACGGCAAAGTTCTTATAGCTAGGCAAATTCAATCGTTGAGTAGTTTTTTATAACCTAGGCAAACAATGTAAACCTATGCTAATATCGAATTACAATCATGAATCAAACAATCAATCAACATTTACTCAATAAATTCCTTTCTGACTTTGGTAAACCAAAACACACAAATGCTCAAATTAGGCAGATAGGATGTTGAGATGAACTTGGATGCAATCAACTTAGGTAAATTATAGATGTAAACACATTTTAATTCCCAATTGGATGAACTCTTACCCTACACTAGTCAATCCCCAGTCACGGTGAACCAATCGTAGATGATACTAATGTCCTCAAACCATCACGTTATCGGACCCTAGACCACTCCTAAAATCTCGTAAATCATTGCCCTATGCCCTATCTCCGCACAGGGATTGGATCAAGGAACACAAGAAGTCATACTAATCACGACACGCCTATTCGCGTATTGGCTGCAATGATTGTGTCAATTATCATCTAGACTGGCGACTACCTACATCTAGATGAATAAGAACAAGCTCTAGTATTCTTCAATCACAAAGACGAAGGTAAGCAAGCAATAATCAAACCTAAATCTCATGCATCCTCATCCAAATCAACATCCACGTAGAATTAGAACTTCATACCTTTCAATTGTACAATTACAAGTTTGAATTCAATGAACGTCATTACAAATTGAAAGTAGTAATAAGAATCTTCCCCAAATTGGATTTGGTTGTCTTGATCCACCACTTTTAATCTTCAATCTCCTCCAAGTATTGATGAATTCATCTCCTAGATGCTCTAGGATTATGATGAATTGGAAATGAAAAATGGAATCTAAGGAAAAATCTAGCTATCGTATGTGAAAATTGACAAAAGTTCTTCAAATAACCGCCTCTTCCCCTTTTTATAATGACTAAACAGGGCCTCGGATCGCCCGGTCGAAGTTTGGCTCGCCCGGGCCATAAAAAACAGCCAGAATCTCCCAAAAACCGACTTGGCTCGGCCGAGCAAGGCTTGGCTCGACCGAGCAAGGCTTGGCTCGACCGAGCCAAGGCTCTGTCCGCTCCCGCTCGGTCAGACCTGCACCAGCTCGGCCGGTCGAGCCCTCTGAAGCTCCGCTCGGCCGGTCCTGCACCCGCTCGGCCGTTCGAGCTCTCCAAACTCCAAAACACGTGCGATTTTCATCCAAAATTGCTCGTTTATGCCCAAAACATATCCTACACACATCAAACACACAAAACACGAAAACACAACCAAAATACGACAAAAACATATGATACGGGAGTAAAATAGCCACAAACAAGCATGTACACACCTCAAAATATAGGTCATTTTACACAGGTATCATAATCCCCCAAACTTGAACCTTTGATTGTCCTCAATCAAAACAAAGTAGAGTAATTAATCTACCTCATGCAACACCTCATAGCTCATCAAAGTTATCTTAGCATGTTCAAGTAAAACGAGATCATCACCTAACTTTGTAACAAGGTTAATGCTAAGGACTTGAACCACTCATCAAAATGGATACAAGAAACGAAAGCACTCCCTCACATGTTTAGGGATGATGAGATTTCACACATTCACAAGATATCGAGCTTGATTTCCACAGGCTTGCATCCATTCTCACCACTATACTACAACGAGTTAGTTTCTAGAATCAAAAAGGTCTTTTCACGGGTTGTAACGTGGCTAACTAAAAGGTTGGTGGTTTTGGGCCAAAGTGACTAGACTTCTCAATTTCCCAAAACCCCCAAACTTGTTCATTTCGAACCACTACAAACCCCCGAGGCTTTTCATTTCTCTACACACTTTTTCTTTTTCTTTTTTTTTCTTTCTTCTTCTATATTTTTTTTTCCTTTTCTAGCACCATCTTTCATTCATCTTATCGGTGCTTCACAACTCACATTTTTTTGTTTTTCTTTTTCTAACACTTGCACCAAAAATTTTTGGTAGGTGCTCATTTTTCTAGGATCAACAACAATCCTTTATTTCATTCTTTCATGCCTCAACATTTTCATCATCACAAATCCAATCAATTCCCAACCCAACTCTCATCACCGTATTCACCCTCATACACTCTTTCCCTCCAAATATGGTCCTAATTATATCAAGGAAAATTCACCAATAAAGCTCAATCACGGGGGTCAAAGATATGAAAGGCAAAATCATGATAACAACCACCTTATACTCCCGGTGTGAAAGGTAGGACTAAGAATCGATGGCCTAAGATCATTTTCTAGTTACACACTCATGCCAATAGATAGAGAATGGATGCAAGTTCTAGATCTCGTACTCTCAATCTTGCCACTCACAATCAATAAAGATATAACAATATCATAGCTCAAACTTCACTGCTTTTTGTCAAGTCCTATGCATTAACCATATACAAAACTCGGCAATTCAAAAGTTAAACTTAAATCATGCTTCGAAAACTAGATTCCGCCCTATCATAAGTTGAGGTAGACATCAAACTCCACTAAGTAAATCATGATTAAATCTCAAGTCTAGTTCGGGTTCATCACGCACACACAAGCACACAACATCCTAACAACAATCTACATGCCATAACACAATGTAATTAAAACTAAATGGTAGGAAGAACGATAGAAAACGTTACCCATCAGTAGGCACGATCTCCGCTCTTCATTCCTTATTTGCACCTACTACAAAGCAACACACACACCACCAAACAATTGAGCATAAACTAGCCGATTAAATTCTCATTTCCACCGACTATCCACAAACCAAATATCAACAATGATTAGACAATAACCACTAGTTCCACCATTCAAACCAAACCAATAATCCGAACCACAAACCATGCATAATAGGAAGTATTCAATCATGCCAACTCATTAATGATTCCATCCATCATCAAATATCAAAAAACAATAACATTCATAAATCACATCCACTTCGAAAACCTCTTTCCACCATCATTCCACTATCCAAATATCTATACAAATAAACCATTTTTCCACTAGCTCCACCAAACATACCATCAAAATAATGTTCAACAAACAAATCCATTCAACAAACTCAAACTCATGAGAATATCCATACAAATCATCAAGATGAGCATAATCCAAAATATTCATCCAATGTAGAATATCAATATAGGTACAACCAAATCGAATTAAATCCAATAAAGGG
>JAPKLW010002466.1:0-10035 GCA_026898455.1 Plectranthus barbatus
AGACTTCAGCTCGCTGACAATGGCGTTGAATCTCGCCTCCATCTCCTTGATGGTTTCTCCAGTCAGCATCTGGAAGGACTCATATTTATCCACCGCAACCTGCAATTTGTTGCGTTTCATTTGGTCAGTTTCTTGACATAAACTATCAAGAAAATCCCATACTCCCTTAGTAGTATCAAACCGCAGTGCGTCCTCCATCAGCGATTCTGGAAGGCACGCAAGGATCAGCTCATGTGCAATGGAATCCAGCTGATTCCGCTTTCTGTCCTCAGCATTCCATTCATCTTGGGGCTTTGGGACCACCGCAGCTGGACGATCTCCCAGCTGATGCTGAATCTTGGTGATCTCTATTGGCCCTGTCTCCAGTACATCTTTCATGTCTGGATGGATGCTCTTCAGGGAGATAAGCGTCCTCTTTCGCCATATAGAGTGCTTCTCCGTCTTGTAGTCCATTAGCTTTGGGATATTCATCTTGAAGTACCTGAGCTAGACAAACAGACAAACAAACAGGAGTGCAAGGAAACGTGGATCACGGTCCTAAGCGACACAGAAACGAACGGTCTGTAAGAACCGTCCGCTCTGATACCACTTGTTGGTCCCGGATATCAGGGTATACTTTGGCAGCGGAAAATACGTAAGTTCGTTTCTTGCACTCTGCTGGTTACACAGCTGACTGGGACCTTGTCAGCTGGTAAGTCAACTGGCAACTGAGTATTCAGCTGACTGGCAACTGGCTGGTCAGCTGATGACTCAGGACTTAGAAAATTTTAGAGTCGAGTTTGCACAGTTATAAACTGGTTTCAGTTATACTCCAGCACTTGGGTGCTGGGTTTTAAATCAGTAAGTAAATGCTGAAAGCAGTAAATAACAAGGATATTTTATAGTGGTTCGATCAACTGATCTACTTCCACTCTCCAGTCGAAGCACTGGAAATTCACTAAAGAGAGTAATCCGGTACAAGATATCCTACGATCTATTTCCAGCTGGTAGATGCCTTGTCTACCAGTCCACTGGATCAACCGCTCCCGGTCCTTGTCCTTCTTCAACTCTTGTCAGATGGATGGAGTGCGAGCACGTCACTTCAACCTCCTCCTCCGACTGATTGGGTGTTGAGTTCTCCCAAGAACTTGACTCTTGCTGGCGGCAAAACTGCCCGTAATAACTCTGGAGCTGGCTGGCTCAAGAGCTGCTATGTTCTTCCTTGGAATGAGAAAGAACACCAAATGAGATCAATAACTCACAAGCTAGAAGCTTGGAGTCTCGTGTTCAAATGATTGACACACGGAGTAGCTTTAAGAAAAGCCTCGAAAGTTTGCTTATACGCTGATATGAATGCGTTTGAGCTTTCGGTAGTTCAGGAGTGGCTAAGAGTGGGCAAGAGTAGCTAAGAGTATTGAATGCTGTTGGATCTCACGTATTTATAGACGTGAGATTCAGATTCAAATACTAGCCGTTTGGACACATCCGGAAAAGTCTCTGTCCTCGCATGTCCTTCTGCAGGCGGCAGGTAGGAATTTCCGGAAAGCGCCATATCTTTGACCGCTTTATCTGACACAGATCTCTTTGAGTCAGAACGGCACTATTCGTCAGTACGAGGAATCGGAACTGGTAGTCTTGAACTGATAGACTTTAAGGCATCCTCCTTAAAGTTATACACTGTCAGTTACTTCCTCAGACGAATCTTCTTTTTGTCTCTAAGACTCTGGGAGAGCGAATCTTGAATTCTGCTGATAACCTCCGACTGGTAGATCATACTGGTGATCTTTGTGCTGGCAGTCTCTGCTGGTGACTTTCCTTAGCACAATCAAGGTCTACCAATTCGTCTGATGTTATCTCTTGGAATCTCCCGTGACTGGTGGCTTCACCGCTGGTGAATAGTGTCAGCCAGAACACATATTCTGCTGGTAGATCTGTCAGCCTCCTGCTGATGAAATCTTCCCACTGGTGAACAGTAGCCAGTCGATAGCTCAACTCTATGCTGATGAACAGTGTCAGCATGAGTCTTCGTCAGCCGCTTGCTGGTGAGACTTCTCTCAACTGGTAAGCACATCTCATGCTGGTGAACAGTAGCCAGCATGAGTCTTGATCAGCTGCGACTTACAACTCAAAATACCTATACAGGACTTTACATTTGAGACTAGAGCTATTCTAGAGACAAACTGACGCTGGTTGGACTTAGGATTTGATCCACCAAAACACCAAACTAGAATCTAAGCAAGTAGCTACTGGGGAAGGGAAACTTAGCCAAATTTCCCAACACCTTCCAAGTGGGAGGATAAGATCCTTTGCTGAGTTGCACCAACTATTTCGAAGGCAGTACTAGAGCAGCAAACAACTCAACAAGCACCCAGACGACCTCTACTTTGTGGTGCAAGGCCCACATGAGAGCCTGCGCTCGTATCTCTTAAGATTCAACAAAGAGCTCATTGTGGTACCTAACTGTCCCGAGGATACAACCATGCGAGCCTTCAAGAAGGGGCTAGATGTCGACTCGCACCTCTACATGGAGTTATCAATTTACCCATGCAACAACTTAGATGATGCTATCAGTAAAGCCTGGACATTCATCAAATAGGAGGAGGATAAACCTTACAGAAGATCCCGCCGATCTCTCCTAAAAAAAACCTCTGGAAGAGATGATAGGAGCGAAGATAACTCGGTTATGGTTGCAAAATATATGTGATTGCACGTATTTGTATGAGTAGAATCAAATTCATTCCAGATACGTTGTTCTATTATACATTTTTATGTCATTCACTGATTAATACCTTGATTTGTACATTGTTACTGACTTGAACGTCAAAGGGGCGATGCCTTCATGCTTCATGAATTTTGATCGTATGAAGCTCATACGTAAGCAGGTAAAATACAAAAATTAAGCCATCACCGGACATGAGCTGCAACAAAGAAAGGACTTCCTAACGTCCAAATCAAGTGTTGAATCCACCTGAAGGAGCTCTCCAACCTGCACACCTCTTCAACCTGCGCTCCTATCTGGGGCTCCTCAGAATTCTCAGCAAACTGGGGCTCCTTGACCTTCTCAACTTACTGGGGCTGTTCGCATCCTGACTGTCCCAACAAGAATCTTGGCTTTAGTTGCTGCCATCACTTGCTTGACTATCACCTACAAGAAGGTACGAGGGTCGATAATTAAAAATGATAAGAGTAAATCAATGGATAAAAAAGAATAAATAATACATCGAAGGTCTCCTTGAAGCCCTAGTGGAGCACAACCTCCTCACGATCGAGCCATTTCCTGATCTTCTTCCTCTGGACCTACTCCGTGATAAGCTCATATTTGTACTCACTTATCCATGTTTTTCTCAATTGTTTTAGTTTAATTAGTTTATATTTTTAGTTATTTATGTGCATGAGTCTATTTTAGAGGATGTTATGCTCGTGATGCTCAGTTTTGCAGGTATTTTAGGCTAAAAAGAGGTCAAATGATGGAAAGAGCAGTGAAGAACAGAGTTGCTGCTTTAATTGAAACACGGGAAGTCGACCAAGTTGGAAGACGTGCTAAAACCCAAAGCATTACCTCTATGTCGATCGATGTGGTGCATGTCAATCGACACAGAGGTCGGATGTCGATCGAAGGCAAAGTAGGAAGGAGGCTCGACATGCTTGCCTGCATGTCGATCGACATCCCACAGAGGCGGGACAGGTGGCTCGACATGAAGGAAGAGCCCGGATTTCGACTTGCATGTGTGTCAATCGACGTGGTGCATGTCGATCGACATAGAAGCCCGAGAAGGAAATTTAGCCTGTTTTGGTTATTTTTGTTATTTAAGCTCAATACCTAGTTTAGATATTTTGGATCCTCTATAAATAGGGAACTCATTAGTGCACAAAAATGGTCTTTATTTTACTTATAATTATTTAACATTGGAGTTTTTCAAGACATTGAAGGTTCCTCTTCAGTTGTTAAGGTATTTTATTAATATGTTTGCTTTAATTCAAGTCATGATTTGTGGCTATAAACCTTAACAGCTTGTAGGGCTTTTGATATTATTTTCTGATGAATGTTTAAGTAAATCACTCAATAGCATGGTTTAATTCCTTGAGCTTAATTAATCGAAATTAGATTTAAAGAAATATCGAGAAATGAATATGAATCTAGGTTTATACTTATCAACTGAAAGACAGAAAGGTGAAAATTGGTAATAGGAAAAAGGAATTAAATACAATTATTTTCTGTCTTAAAAGGAAGAATTAATCTTATGAATTAATTATATAATTATCGAGATTGACTAATTTATGTTCTTGAGACCGAGAGGAGATAGTCACACTTTAGTAATCTAGGGTTTAATTGCCTAACCAACGAATTTAATCTTTAGGAATCTGAACTAATCCCCATTGCTGAGTTGATGAATTTGCATGTTGATGATTAGATTATCTGCCTTAGGATTTGTGTCTTTTCATAATTGTTTACAAAACATTTAATTTCTCGCATTTTTATATTTCAATTTCAAAATCAAATCCCTATTTTAAATTTCCTCAAACTTCTATGTTCTAAAAACTATAGCTAGTACTCAAGATATTTCGTTGCACAGTCCCTGTGGGATCGACCACCGTAAGGTGTTTTATAAATAGGTTTGCTACTGTATTTTACAGTTATCAAATTGGCACCGTTGCAGGGGATTGTAAGATTTGTCCAGATATTAGTTTGTTTTTAGATTGATGGATTGATGTTGTATTTTATTTGAGTTTATGTTTTATTTTCACGATTATTTTGGTTTTTGCTGTTTTATTTTCGTGTTTTAGAGTGAATGTGTTTTTTAGGGTTTTTGCATCTATTTCGATCGACACAGCCCGTGTCGATCGACACGGCTGCAAACGTCCTGCATGTGGATCGACATAGCCCCTGTCAGTCGACATAGAGGCTGATTTTCTGTAGTTCTTTTCTCAGGTTGTATGAACACGAGGGCTCGGGGAAAACCACTCGATTTTTTTTATCTATAAATCGAGGCCACAGTCCGAAAGAGGAAAAGCAAAGAAAAACAAAGCACACCCACCAACATGGATCCCCCACACAATACAAATGATGGAGATTTCTCAGAGATGCCACCCTTGGAGGATCCCGACACATAGCTCATTACTCAACAGAATGCCTTGCTTCTGGTCCAAGAACTCAATCACATGAAGGACATCATCAAGCAATTGATGGCTAAAAGAGAAGTAGACAGACTCGAGGCTGCAAGAAGGGAAAGAGAAAGGTGCTGCCAAGAGGACTCCGATGATGAGGATCCGAATGCCATGGCAAGGAGGTACAGACCGCTACCCGGTAATGAGGGATTGGTTATTGGTATCAATGCTAATAACTTTGAACTTAAAACCGGCCTGATTCAGATGGTTCAGCAGAACCAATTTGGTGGCTAAGCAGTGGAGGATCCCTACACTCACCTTTGCATGTTCATGGAGGTATGTGAGACAGTCAAACAAAACGGAGTGAACCAGGATGCTATTCATCTATGCCTGTTTCCCTTTTCACTTCGGGATCAAGCTAGATCGTGGTTTACATCTCTTGATTGCAGCAGCATCCACACTTGGCCCGATCTCCGAGCAGAGTTCCTTACAGTGTTCTTCCCTATATTAGTTATCATCCAAAAGAAGATGGAGATCTTGCAGTTCCATCAGTTGATGGACAAGTCTTTGTTCGAGGCATGGAGCAGATAGAATGAGTTATTGAGGAGTTACCCGGGCCATGGAGTTGATACAGAGGAGCAGGCCCACATCTTCTACAGAGGGATGAATAAGAGAACCCAAGAGTCCGTTGACAATGTCGCGGGAGGTTCTGTGATGAGCAAATCACCTGAAAAATCCCTCAAGTTGTTCAAGAAGATGGTGTTGCATACTCAGCAATGGTCCAATCAAAGGAGACCGCAAGTCCGGGCAGTGGAAAAGAAGGAATATGACACCCTGAAGAAGGAAATCGAGAAGCTCAACGAGGAGATGGAGAAACTAACATCTAATGCTGCTTGTGTTTCTGTTGCACAGGTTGACCCCGTAGCTGATGTGAACTATATGAATCAAGGCGGTTATCAAAACCAATATCGGCAAGGGGGATATCAGCATTACCACCCAAGAGCTCATCCCAGACTTTCCTATGCCGAGCCAGAAGGTGCCGAACACCCTCCACCAGACTTCGATGTTCAGAATGGTGAAATTGTGGAGAAGAAGAAGGAAAGCCTCAACAAGGTGTTGCAAAAATTCATCAAGGGTTCCGACTACCGTGTGGGCAAGATTGAACAAAAGGTGAAAGGGGTCAACAACAAGGTGGATCTGCTCAGGAAGCATGTGCAAATCATCGAGACCCAAGTTAGTCAAATTACTACCTCAATCAGGGCACAACATACGTCGGGAAAGTTGTTGAGCACCACCAAAATCAACCCCAAGAACCAAATGGACTGCAAAGCCATAAAACTGAGATATTTGTACTCACTTATCCATGTTTTTCTCCATTGTTTTTGTTTAATTTGTTTAGGTTTTTAGTTATTTATGTGCATGAGTCTATTTTAGAGGATGTTATGCTTGTGATGCTCAGTTTTGCAGATATCTCAGGCTAAAAAAGATCAAATGATGGAAAGAGCCGTGAAGAACAGAGTTGCTGCTTTGATTGAAACACGGGAAGCAACCAAGTTGGAAGACGTGCTAAAAACCCAAAGTATTACCTATGTGTTGATTGATGTGGTGCATGTCGATCGACACATAGGTTGGATGTCGATCGAAGGCAAAGCGGGAAGGAGGCTCGACATGCTTGCCTGCATGTTGATCGACACCCCCGGTGTCGATCGACACAGAGGTGGGATAGGTGGCTTGACAAGAAGGAAGAGCCCGAATTTCGACTTGCATGTGTGTCGATCGACGTGGTGCATGTCAATCGACACAGAAGCACGAGAAGGAAATTTAGCCTATTTTGGTTATTTTTGTTATTCAATATCTAGTTTAGATATTTTGGATCCTCTATAAATAGGTAACTCATTAGTGCACAAAAATGGTCTTTATTGTACTTCGAATTATTTAACATTAGAGTTTTTCAAGACATTGAAGGTTCCTCTTCAGTTGTTAAGTCATTTTAATAATATGTTTGCTTTAATTTAAGTCACGATTTGTGGCAAGAAACTTTAACAAGTTCTAGGGCTTTTGATATTCTTTTCTGATGCATGTTTATGGTAATCAACTTAATAGCGTGGTTTAATTCATTGATCTTAAATAATCAAATTTTGATTTAAAGAAGGATCGAGAGATGAATTTGAATCTAGGTTTGTAGTTATCAATTGAAAGACTGAGAGGTGAAAATTGGTAATTGAGAAAAGGAATTAAATACAATTATTTTCTATCTCAAAAGGAAGAATTAATTTGTAGGAATTAATTAGATAATTATCGAGATTGACTAATTTGTGTTCTTGAGACCGAGAGCCGATAGTAACACTTTAGTAATCTAGGGTTTAATTGTCTAACCATTGAATTTAATCCATAGGAATCTGAATTAATCTCCATTGTTGAGTTGATGAATTTTGCATGTTGATGATTAGATTATCTGCCCTAGAGTCTGTATCTTTACATAATTGTTTTCAAAACCATTAATTTATCGCATTGTTATCTTTCAATTTCAAAATCAAATCCCTATTTCAAATTTCCTCAAACTTCTATGTTCAAAAACTATAGCTAGTACTCAAGATATTTCGTTGCACGGTCCCAGCAGGATCGACCACCTTAGGGTTTTTTATAAATATATTTGCTACTGTATTTTACAGTTATCACTCCGACAAATGAGCAGCTCCGAGACAAGAGGACCAGTGAAAAAAGACCAGCTCCAGTAAGCTAGGAGCTCAAAAAAATAGCCAACTCCCAAAAGAAAAGAGCTTGGAAATTAATCAACTCCCGAAAGCAAGGAGTTTAGAAAATAACCACCTCCTGAAAGCAAGGAGTTTGGAAAAATCACCAATTCCCGAAAGCGAGGAGCCTGGAACAATAACTCCACGGAGTACTGAAGTGCTAGCTTTTAGAGCAAAGCCTCAGACCTGTGACCATCCTATAAGACACTCATCGATGAATGTCGTGGTTATCGGACCCACAACTGCCCTCTCGAGCTATCCTTTTTGGGGGGTGATCGAACCCTACCCTCATGAGATTCCCACACGGACCACTGGCAAAGACCACTAGGATCCTTTGGAACTTATGTCTAAACACTATGCGAGCTCCTTCAATAGGAACTCGAAGCCTAGCACTTCAAATATAATTGCGCTCTAGAGTTATCCTTCAGTGGGTAGCCGAAGCCTATATATGTGAAGTTCTCATACGGACACCTGGCATAGACCATGTAGATCCATCAGGACTCACACCACTTAATCTACGAGTTTCTTTAACAAGCTCTACGGAACTAACTTAGCATTTTACAAAACTATTTTGATTTTGAGGTCTACCGCAGTTACACCTCAAAGTCAAAGGGGCTATTGTTGGGGCTGTGACCTAAACGGACCTACCCCGACCCAATTTGAACGAGTCAACACCTGGTTCCCAGTCTAGGTGTAAGGTGCGAAGCTGAGAGTACCTGGAAGCTTATAGGTGAAGCTTACAAGGTGCATCCAACATACACAGCAAGGTACATAGAACACAACTAAAGCAAGCT
Source organism: Plectranthus barbatus (assembly GCA_026898455.1). Classification (NCBI taxonomy): domain Eukaryota; kingdom Viridiplantae; phylum Streptophyta; class Magnoliopsida; order Lamiales; family Lamiaceae; genus Plectranthus; species Plectranthus barbatus. The sequence goes on from JAPKLW010002466.1 coordinate 8,633, forward strand.
AGTCACAAAGGGGAGCCACGCACCTCAGCACCTCACGCACCTACCTTAAGCAGGTTACCCAGGCAGGTATGGCAGACAGAGCAGGTGCAGCCCACCGCAGGTGATGCTAGCAGGTCACAAAAGGGAGCCACGCACCTCAGCACCTCTAAGACCGCACCTCACGGATAAGGCAGGGCAGTTGCGAGAAAGTCGCCATTAGTTGCAACAGCCCCTATCTTCACGGAAGCAACTCCAACTACCCCTATAATTGTGGGAAATGTAGCGGCTAGGGTTTAGAATGTTAGGGAACTTGTATTTGGGCCCCCTATGGTCAATAAATAGGGGGAACCTCATCATTTTTTATTATTATTCACTTTTACACACTTAAAAGCTCATTTTCTTAGTTGAACCCTGTTGTAGTAGCTGCGCGACCTGCTCCAGCACCTGCTATAGTACCCTGCTATACTACGCTGCTACAGTATGCTGCTACAGTACTCTGCTCCAGCTCCTTCTTGCACCTCGACCTGCTACAGTGTTTTATTCACCTACTTTTCTTGATTAATAAAATGTCAATTGCCTTGTTTATTTGCTTTCAACAATTTATCTATATTTTTATAGTTATTATTTTCGTATCATTTTTGTCTTTCCCAAATTATTTCCTGTTATTTCTCCTCAGTTCCTAGGGCCCTGTATCCGTACGAAATCAAACCTCAACAAGCCTGTCCGGCATTCCTTCGTGTTTGCTCGTCTTTAATGACGTCTCCAGCAATCTTCAAATGTGTTGATTCTTTCAGCATTCTTCGATTCTTCCCTTCTAATTCTATTACAACTCGAGTAGATGTATCCTATGCAGGACTTTTACAATATGACTCGATACTAATTTGCTAGAAGCTAGATCTACTGAGCTTTGATGCACCAAAACCAAAACTAATCATCATACAATTTAGATAAAGGGGTTCTGATATTTCTAACAATAAACCTAACATCAACAAAACTCAATACAATGGGTGCCTTGTGCCGAAAGCTTCCTGACAATGATAGTCAGGCGACGGGCTCCGTTAGTTAACGGCAGTGCAAAATGAATTGTAATCGAGGGGAAGGACACCAGATTGTGGTCCTTAGGTTTGAGGGGAGGATTGTTGGGTTTGGCAAACCCATGTCCCATACTGGAGAAAAAAGGAAGGAATTCCTTATATATAAGAGTTAGGGGTGTTCATAGTTTGGCTGAAATTAGTCAAACCGACCAAACCTGATTAATTTGGCTGGTTTGGCCAGTTTAAAATTTAATTTTCAAACTGACGGTTTGAAAATTTTAAAATTTGTCAAATTTGGTTCAGTTACGGTTTGGTGGCTGAAATCAGTCGTATCAGCCGGACAAGTCGTATTTATATGTATATATATATACATTAAATATATTATAATTA